>WNGS01164364.1:0-33355 GCA_020271785.1 Procambarus virginalis
AGAGTAGGACCTGATATAATTACTGATAGGTTCATCTCTTTAGCATAGCTGTGATATTAAGCGACTGTGCTTACACATTTATTAATTAGTTAACAAAGTGCCATAGACTGGCAATAGTGAATGTAGGCCATTATATCTCTTCATTTTCAAGGGAGGCACATTTTGAAGCATTGCTAACGGATTCTTTTAGTGTTCTTACTCATTGAATTCGGTTTGAGAGTTTTTAAGGATACCTCCATGTGTCAGGGGCCAGGACGGAGAGTAGCCAAGAAGAGGCAGTGTTGGCAAAGATGATAACTAGTCTAACATTGGGAGTTTCCATTAAGAGGGCATCCCCCTTCAACTTTGATGCTTCATTCATAATTTTTTTTTTTATACACGCAGTACATATTTCAAAGAATGCAGTGGAAGTTTGCCACAAAAAGTGGGTTGGTTCTCTGCTCACATTTCTCATATTAGAAGAATGATGAATAATGTTCAGCCAACGTCTTATTCACTTAAATGAGTGATTAATAAAGCTTAAATAAGTAACTATTATCTTTTTATAAAATGCTATATTCCACAGGTGGGAATATTGGCTAAAATGATTTTTTATTTTTTTTTTTTTCATTATAATATTTTCATGTAATTTCTTTCTGTATTTTATTTTATTTATTTTTTAGTTTTTCTATTTTTGGTCAGGCAGATTAGAAGGTGAGACTTGTTACTATGAAAAACACAAGGTAGCAGGTCATTGTGATTTCAGATAGACAAGTGTGTCTGTCTGGCTCATAGCCCTAGGCTAACCAAAGACTATGAAAATGTGTTTGTCTATGTTTGTTGTACCCAAGCCACGGTATTGAAGGGTGTACAACCCATTAACCCTTGTCACTGCTACGTCTGTTTGCCGAAAATGGAGTCTATACATGTTATTTATTAAAACTGGTATGTTGATGTTATTCAGTGTCTCCTCTGTTCCTTTTCCAGTTTTATTGACTGAAGTGGGGTGTTCCATTTGAATGTAAGGCAGACAATTCACTCGCCAAAAGGTCAATGCCATCTCTGTGCCTTTATTTTACATTGCTTACATTTGTGCTTATATTGCAGCTATGAGGAAGCCAGTCCTAAGTTCCATTAAATGGTCCGAGAGACGTTAGAAGATACCCTGTTACAATATAGGAGAGCTTTCATGTGTAGGTGGATGTGCTATTTAATGTAGTTGTGTTAAAAGATATATATATAGAGGTAGGTATAGAGGGAAGTTATTGATTTATTTGATTCTGTGTTTTTGATTAGTGTTGTATTCAGCAGTAAATATGGTAAATATATATTCAGTGTATCTAATGTGTTCTGTTGGGTTTGTTTCGAAGAATCATTATGTATGCATGTAGTCTTTAGTTGTTTGGTTTTCTTTGATTTCACAGGTTATGTCATCAAATCATTTCCTCGATGTAACCTTTTACCTCTGTAGGCTCTAGCCTTTTTGTTTTATGTTATACTGGTGTGTGATTCACCATTGATTCTGCAAGATGATGGGTTTATTTGGAGTTCACTGAAGACATCTTACCTTGACAACCAAGCACCACTTTATTTTATCATCAGAGTTTTTGGTGAATTTGTATCCCAAGTGTAAGGTTAGGTGTCTTAGTTTTTTCTGTGTACACCTATAAGAAGATGGTCCCATTTCTTTTGTGTGTTGTATTCTTCTGCTTTTGTTAACTTACCATATTGTAAAAAAAAGTTACTGAGTAAGGGGAAGTGATTTACAAATAGTGGTCTGTATTTGTAAAATTATTAATATGAATTGTAATTTTAATAGTTTCATTCATTGGAAAGTATTATAAAATAATAATGTGTCCTATACTGTAATATAAAAATTGAATAACCCCTAAAGAAACCATTTTAAGTTTGAGTATATTTCTTCTGTAAGGAGTTATGCAGTATTTGGTATCAAATTAATGCACTGGGGACAATTTATCAATAGTAATAGTAAACAAAACTGTTTTTTGTACATGGTCTCATAAGGCACAGTGTTTGTAATTCTTCCCCATCTCATTAGAGTGACAGTTTTCACTCCTCACTTCTTGCAGCGGTTATCGTTAAGCTACCTGTACTCAGGAAAGACTCTCATTAGGGAGTTGTTGTCCTGTCCCTATTAGCCAGAGGACTAACATTCAGAAGAAATATGTGATTTTAAGTCATTGCCACACCAATATGTGTAATTATTGTTCACGTCATATAAGGTATTTTCCATTGATTGTGGAAATTTATATTTATGTCAATGGAAACCCTGTTCACAACCTATAACTTCATGCTGGATGCCAAAAGCATGGCCCCCCATTTCAGGCTCTGAAATGTACTGTGATTTAAGACCACTGAATGTGCATATGTGTAAATGTTTTGCTTTGTATGGGTCTGTTAGGAATGACAAATTTTCACCCGAAAAATTTAAAAAAATTGAAAGAGTTGAAGCTCCTGTCTTTAATAGCCATAAAATGAAAAGCATTTTAAAACACAACATTAAATACAAGCTAATAAAACAGGCGACATGTTAAGTCACTCATGCGTTATCATTACTAAAGATATCGGTCATGTGGTTATCCGTTTCCTATTTACTTTGTCTTACTCCTCATGTTGTGAATTGGTTGTGTAGGGCTTTGAAATGTATGTTCAGTGCCTGTTTGGGGAGATAATAGAAGTGTATTGTCTGCTTGCACATTATGAGTGTACTTTAAGAGAAGTGTTTTACAGTAATGCCTGTCAAAAAGAGGAAAATGTGTTATCCCTTATGTGTTTATTTAAGAGCTAGTAAGTCAAGGCCTAATATTAAATCATATTCTTGTGTGTAGAAAATAGAAGATTTTTTTATTTTATTTTTTGAAGTTGTAGTATACATAAAAAGGGATGTCAGAGATGTATTATTAGCTGTAAAGTAGATTAATTTTGTAGTAATTTGCAAAGTACAAGTTAAACATTAAATCATATTAAAATTCAAATCTAATTTTAACTTCTTCTGTTTTGACAACACAAGAAAACACCTGTTTAACTTCTTCCTGTTTGGATGTATCATTGTGCAAGGGGACAATACCTGTCATGTGAGTAGTTGTAATTTTCTACTTCCAAGCAGCCAACCCGTAATTTTGTAATGAAATGTACAAGGATATAGCAGCAGAAGAATAAAGTATTTTCAAAGGAATTCTTAGTATCTTTTACAACCTTTGTGAAGTAATTTATAAAGATAATCCCCTGGGTTTAAATTCTGCACCCCTTCATCAGTAAAGGCCAAATGTTCATTAAGCCACTTTCCAAAACACCTCTACATGAATGAAAATCAGTTTACACACTACTCACAACTGATGACAATGCATACTACTCACAACTGATGACTTTTCTTGAACAATGCTTTTTTTCACATTCTCTGCTTGAATTGTACCTCTCTAAATACTTCATCTATATACTGCAAATACCAATAATTGCCAACAGAATATAATCACCCAACTTAACCTAATCTAAGCCTAAGTATACAACACATAGTATGTAATATGTAATTTATATTTGAGAGCATACTAATTTTGAATGTATCTTTGAGACTGGTCACCTCTTGAATCGAGCGTAGTCTGAGGAATGGTTGAAATTCAGAGGTTTTCTGGGGAGAGCCCTTTTGGCTCCCCGGAGCTATCCAGGATGATATGTATATCCCCAAAATTTGGCATCAGTCAGTGTGGATGGCGTTCGAGGCCTACCAGGGACCACAAGCCAGAACCTGGCCCCCTCAGAGAGCCATGAGGAGCAATGGCCTATAGAAATGCACATGTGATTTGGAGCACTCTATTTCTGCCATCGATTGGGACATGCACCCGGAAAGGTAAGCGCCTCAAAACAAACGCCTATTCTGGTTAAAACAACAAAAATAGCCAAACGAGTGGACAGAACTCTCCAAATGAAAACGAGCAATCAGTCATGACGTCACATGAGCTGCCTGTCTGCGCGCAGCTCTCTCCTCCTCGGGAGGGGGAAGGGGAAGCCCCAGACCCACTGTGCCGGCGATCCAACCATCAGTTCTTAGGCTGATGTGATTGTGGCAGGGTTAGGTGGCTCCAGCTCCAAATTCTCTTGCTATGCTGTGCTTGGCGTTCAGTACTGCTCTTACGGGAGTGTGCGAGCTGGGAGTAATATTCACAGATACTCGGGCTGCATGTGCTTAGGGTTACCTTCCCTGAGTGCCCTGTAAGTACTGCCCTTGGGGCTTGGGGTTGTCTTCCACAAGTCACCTTGGGGTCTACCTTTGTGGTCTTTTGCTGCTTGGTAATTGACCGCCCTGAGTGTTGGGGTTTTTCCTGCCTTGTTTACCTTGGGGTAAGTGGTAGTTTATTGCAGTTGTGGGGTGCGGGGGTACTGCAAAGCTAGTTTTCACCTATTACAGGGCCGGCTCTGTTCCTCTTTTGAACGTTATCCTCTTGCGGGGTTTTTCTTTTCTTTTTGTTTTGGCCTGGTAGTACCCCGCCTTGGTTTACCCTTAGCGATACCAGTCTAAGGGCCCTGAGAATCCCTGCGAAGGCACACAGGTCCAATGGATGTGACTCCTGGGTCTCCTCTCGCTTTGTGCGAGTTTGAGGGTTGCTCTGTCCCCTTGTCTCAGGGCGACGTTCATTGTTTTTGCCTCCATCATACTGCCTGTTGGGTTGGTGACATCTTCGACCCTGAGTCCTGTGAGCGCTGTTGCATTTTTGTCTCAATTCGCCCAATTTAATGATATTATTAGGGTGCAGGTGGCTCAGGCATTGCATGCTAGATTTCAGTTGCTGAAACGCTCTCGGTTGGTTGTTTCCCCGGATGCCCTGAGGCTGCCCCACTTTGCTTATAGGGACCCGGACTTAGGGGTGTTGGTCGCTTCGGCTTTGGTTCAGTCTGCACCCCCCTTGTTCTTTCCCTGCTGTGGTTCATTTTATCCCTTCCCTCCCCTCCTCCACCCCCCCTCCTCCACATCCCCCCCCCCCCGACCCCTTGCTTCTGGCTTCAGAGTCGGGGCAGGGACTAGAGGGTTTCTGAGCAACCCGTCCTCGCAAATTCGTATAGTCAATATTGACTTATTAAATAAGTGCACAGGTGACATACTTAACATAATAGTTTCCCTTGAAAAGCTTCATAGAAAACACCGGCCTTACCTAACCTACTTAGTATGTTAAGATAAGCATCTTATTGCTTCGTAATTACAATTATTACCTATACCTATAATAGGTTAAGTAACAATTGTAATTACGAAGCTATAAGATGCTTATTTTAACATACTAATTAGGTTAGGTAAGGTCGGTGTTTTCTATGAAGCTTTTCAAGGGAAACTATTATGTTTAGTATATCACCTATGCATGTAACTAGTAAGTCAATATTGACTATACGAATTTGCGAGGACGGGTTGTTCTGAGACTCAGGCAGTTTTGGGGGTTGCCCCTTCTTGGGAGGCGACGGAGGCATTCGAGCCCTTTCCTCCAGCCATAGTGTCAGGGTCTGACCATTGGGCCTCTTCTCTTCCCGCTTTTCCGGCTGCCCTGTCTTTTTCTTGTGAAACTGGGGCCATGGGGAGGGCTCGCCCCCAGGGCCTAACGTGGAGGCTCCCGGGGCTGGGGAGGAGCTGACTTAGGGCCTTGGGTCCTGTTGGACCCTGCCTTGGTTTTTAAACCCTCCAAGCAGGGCTTTCTGTTGTAGGACATGGAGTTTTCCTTTCTGCCCTCTGCATATGCATTGGATTTGGGTTCAGCTTCTCCCTGGGTTCGATTCCGTGTCCCTGCGGATCCTTCGGTTCCGTCCTTCCAAAGGTTTTCGGCCTCCTGTGTCTCACCTGCGGAGGCAGCACGGGTGGCCATTGCGGCTTACCTCCTGCACGACCCGGACTTTGCTTCTATAATGAATCCGTCTTCCTTCAGGTTGGATCTTCATCTCCATACTGGGTCCGTTATAAGTTTCTGGAGTTGGCCTGGCTTGCGGACTGCCTATTGTTGTCATTGGATGCTTGGAGTGCTTTCTGTTGTACCCGCACACTTGAGTGGCGCAAGGTGTTGACGGTGGTCAAGGTTTTCCTGGGGGGGGGGGCGATTTTAAGCACCTTAATGAGTGCTTGTTCGCTCTTGCCCTTCTGCAGGATGTGGGCGCAGGTTCAGCTTCATGCAGAACACTGATGCATTGGAAATTTTCATGTGTCTGGACACCGGCGATGGTGTGGTATTGGCTACTTATTTAACCATATCTTGGCTTTCATTTAAGATATATTTTTCTTGAAATGTAGTCACAGTATTGTCTACATCTGTGTTTATGCTGACATATAGACCTTTAATGTTACTTTGCATATATATGCAAATGAATTACACAATTGATTGGCTTCTTTGCAGGCCTTCACACTCCCTGAGGTAGCCATCATGTAACTATAAAAAGGCATATATCTTCATTTTCACTTCAGTTATATTTATGCTAAAGTATTAACATGCAGCTTATATGTCTATCTTTATTATGACATAGAAAACTTCGTTTATTACAATGTCTAGATTAAATTAACATTGATCTTCGAAAGATCATAGTTTCCATCGATAGGGAGAGCGTGGGCCAAGAAACCTTGTTTAAAATATGAATATTTTTCCTCTCTAATAAGATATAATCTCTGTGATGGATTCACAAAAACTATTTTATCTCTGCCTTTCTGATAACATATACAAATATAAGTTTTATTTGTGAATCTCTATTAATTAAGCAATATATCAGAGAGCGTGTAGGGTTCGGTGTTCAATGAACGAAAAGGACATGAGTAGTTTAAGTAGCGAACGCATATAAACGAATAACGTTAGTATCTATATAACAAAATTATTGTCCTGTAGAGTTGATTTAACTTTCATACACATTTTTTTTTAAATAAATATTAAATGTTTTGTGGCTATTTATGAAAGATATTATTACAAATACCCATTCTACTTGTTAATATCAATAGTTTCCATCGATAGGGAGAGCGTCGGCCAAGAAACCTTGTTTAAAATATGAATATTTTTCCTCTCCAATAAGATATAATCTCTGTGATGGATTCACAAAAACTATTTTATCTCTGCCTTTCTGATAACATATACAAATATAAGTTTTATTTGTGAATCTCTATTAATTAAGCAATATATCAGAGAGCAATAGAGAGCAATATATACAATATATCCCCCTACTACCCAAAATAATTTACGTCCTCTAATCACTCAACACAAAGCTGCTATTAGGACAATATCCAACTCTGGCCCCAGACATCATTCGGTACCCCTACTCAAATCTCTGAATATGTTAGTCACTGCACATTCTCTCATGTGTATTATACATATATAAAACACCGAACTGTAATGCCAATCCTGACCTCAAAAGCTTCATAGAAGGTTGTAACGGAACCCATAGGCACCACACCAGAAATAAATACAGTTTTGATATTCCTAGAGTACGACTTAATCAAACTAGAAATGCTTTACAAATCAAGGGACCCAGAATGTGGAATGACCTTCCCAACCATGTTAAAGACTATACCTCTCTCAACCAGTTTAAGAGAAAAACAAAGTTATACCTAATAAATTCCCTGTAACCTGCCTTACCCCTCTATTGTCAACCAATGTCTGTTTTTGTTTTAAGTGACGCTGTTTTGTCGACCGAATTGTATTTGTGCTGCTTTTTCAGCCATGTTCCCCCTTCTTAACTGTTTTTTTTTGTTCTCAACTCATTTTAATCCTTATGCTCAATTAGTATTAAGCCTTAGTTATTTAAGTTTTTCATGCCCGAAACGCTTTGTGTAATAGTGGCTTTAGGCACTGTATGTACTAGCCTTATCTATATCTCCATCACTCTCTGTACAATCACTTGTATGTATGTACCTTACCTAAATAAACATTTTCATTTTTTCATTTTTAATTAAATTTGCGACAATTTGAGCAAAGAAGTGCGACGACTGGATCACTGTGTACAGGAGGCTGATATGGCAGCAAACACTCTCCCGGCGACCATATATCTTGGATAAGTCGCTCCACAATTTTGTCGCTTGGACCGTCGACTTCCTATGGCGTCACCAGCCACATATTTACTTCTAATTTCGTTATGAAATTACATTATTTCAGCGTAAAAATGTGTTTAATCATGTTCTATGTACAGCACCAACATTACAGTAAGTAAATGTATCATATTTCTTCATTACTTACGTAATGCTAGGAGGATTTGGGGTACATTTGGGTAGATTTGGGTAATTCTACGGACCGGGACAAACATATCAATTGTATTCACCTAGTTGTGTTTGCAGGGGTTGAGCATTGCTCTTTTGGCCCGCCTCTCAACTGTCAATCAACTGTTTACTAACTACTTTTTTTCCCCCCAAACCACACACACACACACACACACACACACACACACACCACACACACACACACACCAACCACACACACACACACACACACACACACAAAAGAGTGACAGACAAGAGGCACTGAACTACAGGCCAGTGTCCTTAACTTGTATACCATGCAAGGTGATGGAGAAGATTGTGAGAAAAAACCTAGTAACACATCTGGAGAGAAGAGACTTCGTGACAACCCATCAACATGGGTTCAGGGAGGGTAAATCTTGCCTTACAGGCTTGATAGAATTCTACGATCAGGTGACAAGAATTAAGCAAGAAAGAGAAGGGTGGGCGGACTGCATTTTTTTGGACTGTCGGAAAGCCTTTGACACAGTACCCCATAAAAGGTTGATGCATAAGCTGGAGAAACAGGCAGGAGTAACAGGTAGGGCGCTCCAGTGGATAAGGGAGTACCTAAGCAATAGGAAGCAGAGAGTTACAGTGAGGGTGAGACCTCAGACTGGCGTGAAGTCACCAGTGGAGTCCCACAGGGCTCTGTACTTGGACCTATCCTGTTTCTGATATACGTAAATGATCTCCCAGAGGGTATAGACTCATTCCTCTCAATGTTTGCTGACGACGCCAAAATTATGAGAAGGATTAAGACAGAGGAGGACAGCTTGAGACTTCAAGAAGACCTGGACAAGCTGCAGGAATGGTCGAACAAATGGCTGTTAGAGTTTAACCCAAGCAAATGTAATGTAATGAAGATAGGGGTAGGAAGCAGGAGACCAGATACAAGGTATCATTTGGGAGATGAAATACTTCAAGAGTCAGAGAGAGAGAAAGACCTGGGGGTTGATATCACGCCAGACCTGTCCCCTGAAGCTCATATCAAGAGGATAACATCAGCAGCATATGCCAGGTTGGCTAACATAAGAACGGCCTTTAGAAACTTGTGTAAGGAATCTTTCAGAACATTATATACCACATATGTCAGACCAATCCTGGAGTATGCGGCTCCAGCATGGAGTCCCTATCTAGTCAAGCATAAGACTAAACTGGAAAAGGTTCAAAGGTTTGCCACCAGACTAGTACCCGAGCTGAGAGGTATGAGCTACGAGGAGCGACTGCAGGAATTAAACCTCACTTCGTTGGAAGACAGAAGAGTTAGGGGGGACATGATCACCACATTCAAGATTCTCAGGGGAATCGACAGGGTTGATAAAGACAGGCTGTTTAACACAAGGGGCACACGCACTAGGGGACACAGGTGGAAACTGAGTGCCCAAATGAGCCACAGAGATATTAGAAAGAACTTTTTTAGTGTCAGAGTGGTTGACAAATGGAATGCATTAGGAAGCGATGTGGTGGAGGCTGACTCCATACACAGTTTCAAGTGTAGATATGATAGAGCCCATTAGGCTCAGGAAACTGTACACCTGTTGATTGACGGTTGAGAGGCGGGACCAAAGAGCCAGAGCTCAACCCCCGCAAGCACAACTAGGTGAGTACAACTAGGTGAGTACACACACACACACACACACACACACCACACACACACACACACACACCACACACACCCACACACACAANTAACTGTTATAAATTTACTGCTTCTTATATGAATTTGGTTGCTGTTATGGGGAATATGAAAGTATTAAAGAGATGGGCCAACAGCTAGAATCAGGATGTATCAAAAGTAGTGGAGATCAGATAGGTCCGGCCCCCCAATAGAACACAAATAATATTAAATATTTGGCTTAAGGTCAATATGTCAGACTAGCGGTTTGATCACTGATCCCTACACAGGAAGAAGTATACTCTTTTAAAACTAACTTATTTATTAAACCCTCTTAACAACCCCCCATAACATTAACAGCAATAACAATAACTACCATACTATCTTACTTTAAAGCCTTGGTCCACATAGGCAGGATACAAGGTTTTACAATTAGGAGGAAGAGAAACAATCTTCGTCACATGGTTTATGTTAACAACCAACAACAATAACAAAACAGGTATATGGTACTTAACTTACTATTTACAAGTTGTAAACAAAAGAGCATCTGCTCAAAACATGCTATGCTAACATCTGTTGTAATTAAACTAACACTTGCAACATTGATAATCTTGCTAGACTATGGCTGTGCAACACCCTGCAACTTACTATGCAATGTTGCAGGGTAGCCCACGCACGGTCGTAGTCTCCATTTTCCCTACTCGCCTCCTCCTGGATTATTGTATCCAAGCATGGAGACCACTCTTCAGAAGGACATAGCTGCTCTGGAGAAAGTGCAACACCAGGCATCAAAAATAATTCCAGAGCTACGTCAACTCACCTCTTAGGAATGGTTGAGGGCCACCCGGCTAACAACAATGCAAACTAGGCATGGCAGGGCGATCTCATTGAAACTTTTAAAATATTGAATAATTGGAGGATGCTTATCCGGACAAGTTCTTCAAAAGGTCAGATGTAACACAAACAAGGAGCAACGATTCAAGCTCAACAAGCCACAATGTTGGACTGAGAACAGCAGATGCTTTTTGACCCACAGGGTTATTAACCCATGGAACTGCTTACCCGCAAATGCCAAGACTCTTAAATTTTTAAATTCAAGCGGAAAAAATCATCAAGGCAAATGGGACTTTTGGCAAGCCACCAGCTTCCTGTTATCGTCGAGGCCACTGGAGTGTTAGTGGCCCTCAGGTAAATTCGAGTAAATTCAGGTATTAATTCAATATTGCTGTAAGTATTTATAAATGCAGTTGCAAGTCAATTACAATGATGCACATACTATCACATTATTTGGTAACAATATATTTAGTACCTAAGTTCTGCTATTATTTATTTGTTGATTAACATTTAAAGGTATAATAAAACCCATTGATCATCTTATAAACTTTATATCACAAAAATGTTATACACAATTAGTTCTTTATCTGCTTCATCTCTTTATATCTAGTACATTGGCCTTTTCTTCTCTCAGATGTGGTGACTTGTGATGCCTTGTGAGCCAGAGAGAGTAGAGGCGAGCATTGCGAGCCAGGACGGACAACGTGGGCCGTCGTTCGTCTTGGGTAAAGACAGGTGTTTCGTCTGAGAGGAACACAGGAGGTGGTCCGTGTGTTAGTAGTGAATGGACCGTGTCTACTTTAGAGCCCTCTGGGAAGAGTTGATGAGATTGAAATAGATGATGATGTGGAGTGAGATGGAAATGCTGATGTCTTGAAAATAGAAGTGAGGGTTGAGGTGACAGCTGTGTGTGAGGGTGAGCGCTGGAGTGTTCCAGGACTTTACTACCCCGTAAATGTTTGCAGCAAAGCAATACTTGGGATTCTTGGACCAGTAGATGAGTCAGAAGTGGCTTGCGTACCATTTCTACCACCCACCTCTGAAGACACTACATTAGTCACCTTCACTTCATATAATTTACCTTTTATGGGTGGAAAATGGTGTGACTTTGTAAAAGTGGGAATGAAATTCTTAGCTTGTGTGAAAGAGGCGCTCTTGAGGTTCAATACAGTGCTTTCAACTTGTGGGCGAGATACATCCTCAAAATTACTGGATGAAGAATTGCCAGCAGGAATGCTCTTGTTGTGTTGTATGGATGAAGTTTTGCGTGTGGCAGGTGAGGTGGGAAGAGACCCAGCTTTACTACCCGGGAAAACAGATATGGCTGTGTACTGAGGCTGGTGTCACCGGACGGTACAATGGACGCAACAACAGAAGGTTGCATGGCAACTGATACCAAAGTGTAAGTCTTACCTTCTCCTGCCACTTTTGACTCGTCCAGGTCACTGAACCTATGCATTTGTTGACTGAGCTGCTTAGATAAGAGTGCCTTGAACACTGCCTGATCAGAAGATGAAGGTGGAGGTGAGATGTGGACAATATTGCCTTTCTTTGTGATGCTTCTGTTATTGGACCACAGTGTGGGCACTTGAGAATTGTGCGGCTGTCTCCTGAGCCACTTGTGTCTGCCCTGAACCGGTTGTGTCTGGCCCTGAGCCACCGGTTGTGTCTGGCCCTGAGCCACCGGTTGTGTCTGGCCCTGAGCCACCGGTTGTGTCTGGCCCTGAGCCACCGGTTGTGTCTGGCCCTGAGTCACCACTGTGTTTCAGTGGCTCAGCGTCAACACCCACAAATGAATCTATCATGGTTTCTTTTCCCCTAAGTACCATTACTATCAGGTCTTGGTTATCAGTGTATGTAAGAGTCTCTGTGTTTGGAGTCACAGTAATCTCAGAATCATTCATCCATTCTTCACCCACATTTCCACTGGTATCACTACTGTCACCATTGATAAAATAGCCATTTATCTTTTCATTTTCATGAAATTCACCTGCATATGTGTGTGTAGTGGCGTTCAACTTGTACTTTGAGGAATGTTGGTTTGATATCAGTGATGCTAACTCAGGCAATGGTAATTCATCTGTATTCCCGTCCTCAATATTAAATTCCTCTACGTCTTCATTGGAATTTTCTATGTATATATAATCTGAATCCACCTGAAGAATTTCTGGAAAGTCTCTTGAATTTACGTCCTCCTTAACTCCATCTTTATAATCCTCGTCTGAGTTGTCACCTGCCATCTCAAGGTTCACAGTAGTTTCCGCCTCACGTTTAGACATGTTGACTGCCTCATTGTCGGGAGTTTGTGTAGTTGCCTGCTTCTCTTTAACAGGTGTGTCGGTGGTGGTGTCATCAACAGGTGTGTCGCTGGTGGTGTCATCAACAGGTGTGTTGCTAGTGGTGTCATCAACAGGTGTGTTGCTAGTGGTGTCATCAACAGGTGTGTTGCTAGTGGTGTCATCAACAGGTGTGTTGGTGGTGGTGTCATCAACAGGTGTGTTGCTAGTGGTGTCATCAACAGGTGTGTTGCTAGTGGTGTCATCAACAGGTGTGTCGGTGGTGGTGTCATCAACAGGTGTGTTGCTAGTGGTGTCATCAACAGGTGTGTTGCTAGTGGTGTCATCAACAGGTGTGTTGCTAGTGGTGTCATCAACAGGTGTGTTGGTGGTGGTGTCATCAACAGGTGTGTTGCTAGTGGTGTCATCAACAGGTGTGTTGCTAGTGGTGTCATCAACAGGTGTGTCGGTGGTGGTATCATCAACAGGTGTGTTGCTAGTGGTGTCATCAACAGGTGTGTTGCTAGTGGTGTCATCAACAGGTGTGTCGGTGGTGGTGTCATCAACAGGTGTGTCGGTGGTGGTGTCATCAACAGGTGTGTTGCTGGTGGTGTCATCAACAGGTGTGTCGGTAGTGGTGTCATCAACAGGTGTGTTGGTGGTGGTGTCATCAACAGGTGTGTTGGTGGTGGTGTCATCAACAGGTGTGTTGGTGGTGGTGTCATCAACAGGTGTGTTGGGGGTGGTGTCATCAACAGGTGTGTCGGTGGTGTCATCAACAGGTGTGTTGGTGGTGGTGTCATCAACAGGTGTGTTGGTGATGTCATCAACAGGTGTGTTGGTGGTGGTGTCATCAACAGGTGTGTTGGTGGTGTCATCAACAGGTGTGTTGGGGTTGGTGTCATCAACAGGTGTGTTGATGGGGGTGTCATCAACAGGTGTGTTGGTGTCATTAACAGGTGTGTTGGAGGTGGTGTCATCAACAGGTGTGGTGTTGGTGTCATCAACAGGTGTGTTGGTGGTGGTGTCATCAACAGGTGTGTTTGTGGTGTCATCAACAGGTGTGGTGTTGGTGTCATCAACAGGTGTGCTAGAGTCATCAACAACAGATGGTGTGGTAAGGATGTCATCAATATGAGTGGTGATGAAGTCACCAATGGTGTATTAGTAGAAATATCATCAACAGGTATGGTATGTGTAGCAATATTAGTAGATACTGTGATTAGGAAGCCGTTTACAAGTGTGGGGGTTGAGGAACCATCAACAGGTCTTGGTGACAAGTCTTCAGGAGGAGTGATGGTGTCGGTGCTTTCATCAACAGGTGTGGTGGAGGGGAAAGTGGCAATAGCTGTAGTGGAAGGGACGTCATCAACAGGTGTTCTTGAGAAGACATTGTCAGCAGGTGTACTAGAAGACACATCATTAGCAGGTGTGGTGGAGGGGAGGTAAGTGGAGAAGGGCTTGTAGACTGGGAGTGAAGGACGACCCTCGGGGAGATGGGAGCCGCCATGACTGGTGGAGAAGGGCATGTAGAATGGGAGTGAAGGACGACCTCCTGGGAGAAGGGAGCCGCCAAGACTGGTGGAGAAGGGCTTGTAGACTGGGAGTGAAGGACGACCTCCTGGGAGAAGGGAGCCGCCATGACTGGTGGAGAAGGGCTTGTAGACTGGGAGTGAAGGACGACCTCCTGGGAGAAGGAGCCGCCATGACTGGTGGAGAAGGGCTTGTAGACTGGGGGTGAAGGACGACCTCCTGGGAGAAGGGAGCCGGCGTGACTGGTGGAGAAGGGCTTGTAGACTGGGGGTGAAGGACGACCTCCTGGGAGAAGGGAGCCGGCGTGACTGGTGGAGAAGGGCTTGTAGACTGGGGGTGAAGGACGACCTCCTGGGAGAAGGGAGCCGGCGTGACTGGTGGAGAAGGGCTTGTAGACTGGGAGTGAGGGACGACCCTCGGATATAAGGGAGCCGCCGTGACTGGCAAGGAAGGAGTTTACTCATCCTGATTCACGAAGTATCTGCAAATTTGATTTAATATTAAGATAATTTAATAGTCCTTGTGTTAACATTGACTTAAAAGTAAGTTAAAGGCAAATGCTGCAATTTTCTTTGAATATATTAGTGACATTATGTTAATGCACAATGAAATCACATTAACGTGATGCATCAATGAGAATTCATCAAGAGCCATGAGGTGGATTCATACCTATGTTCTGGTTAGTGGTCTAAAGGTGTGCTTGGAAGCGCCCAGAGCATTAGTTCAAATCCTCATGGTTCCTTCTGATTTTATCATTATGTTCATATAATTAGCACATTTTTACACTTTTACATAGCTTCAATAAATACTAGAAGGGAATAAAACCTGAGTTTGGGTGTGTAACCGCGGTGGTGTCAGCAGTGTATGTGACGAGCCGAACTTTGCCGTCGGCAAAGTGGACGAAGTAGGTGCCCCGCTGTGAGGTCGGGCTGTAGTAGGCATGGTGGCCATGGACCCTGCGGGCCTGGTGGTCCACAACACTGTAGTGCCACTCTTCTCTCCCGGCCTCACACCACGCCAACTATCCCATACCTGCCGTCAAGAACAATGGCAATATGTTATTTATATAGCATATTAACTGGCGTTGGTTGGTCTGCTGGCTCGTTCTTCGTGTATGATGTATGATGGCTCCTATTATGAACCTTACTTCCTGTGGAGGTTAGTTTCAAGTATAAAATGTTGGTAGACACAGTGTGAGAATTTTGATAGGAAAATATCTACAGCTGATTTCAGGGAGACGAGTTACCAGTTACTCCGCGAGTTATTCCGCCCAGCAAAGTAGTACCTTCTCAGCTGGAGATTGTCAGGAATAATGTGAACTGGAATAGCCTAACTATGTGACGGAAAAATGGACTCAATCTAAAAGCAAAGCATGCATATGGTAAATAAAGTCAATAAAGGGTTTGATTGCAAATGAAAAACATAGAGTATTAAGGGGCGATGACGCAAGAGAGGTGGACGCCATCTTGACTTGAGGGGAGGTGTATCGCAGCCGACCCGGTCCTGCTATTTGAGGGGTTTTCTCCGGCCGTACAGTCAGATAAGTCTACCTATATATCTAAAAAGGGATGGAAGATATTATAAAGGAGTAGTTATGCAGACTTTGGAGGTGTTCTTTAAGAGAGAGTCCAAGGGCCAGATTCACGAAAGCACTTACGCAAATACTTACGAACGTGTACATCTTTCCTCAATCTTTGATGGCTTTGGTTACATTTATTAAACAGTTTACAAGCATGAAAACTTCCCATTCAACTGTTGTTATTGTTATAAACAGCCTCCTGGTACTTTGGAGCTCATTAACTGTTTAATAATTAGAAACAAAGCCGCCAAAGATTGAGAAAAGATATACAGGTTCGTAAGTGCTTGCGTAAGTGCTTTCGTGAATCTGGCCCTGGCTTGATAACTGTGGTGGCTGTGTGTACGGTTCCAGGTTTGGGACGGTGAGCCTTAGGGTATCTAGAGCCCGCTAGGGACTTTTCAAGAATACTAAATGACCATGTATTCTAAGGATATCACCTTATTGAATATGTTTGAGTGTCTTTGCATATAAATTCGTGTCTATGTACTAAGCTGTTTTCCTTACTCCTTGATTTGCCCTAGGCTCAAGTACAATCATCTATTCCCCTAGACAACATATAGAGGTCCACCACCACTAAATTCTTAATAGGCCTCTGAGACACAACTATGACAAAAGTTTTTGACACGCCCTCATGAGAGCTCCCAGCTTGACTACGTAAACAAATTCAAACACCTTGGTCTTGGCCATATAGTAGGACCACTGCATGGTCCTACTGTAATCAGACGCTGCCGTCAGTATAAAAAGAGGCTCGGGATAAGGAAGGGACCTTACAGGAAAGCTAACTTTCAAATTTCCCACCAGTCCACCCAGTAGCACATGTGCAGAGTTATCCTATAATCACAGTGAGAAAACGACGTTCTCTAAAAAGATGTAAACAAGTAATAAATATTGTTAAAAAAAAACTATTTCAAGTACATTCAGTGACAGAAAAGCATGTTGAAAAATATGTGTTAAATGTTGTAAACCAATTTTAAAATAAATAAATTAAAAATAAATAGATTGGGAACCAGAAAAACATTGGAACCCCTGGATGGATGGTGTGTGTAAACAGTGGATATGCTCGTTCACTTCTCTCTTAACTGACGGAGGCAGTTGGAGGTTCATCCCCTCACTTGTTACGTCAAGTTGCAGGATCGCTCATGTGGTAACTAGTGCTAGTACTTAATAATACTCGTGGTGCCATTTTATACAAGAGTAGGATTAGGATTGTTCATTTACATGTTCCCAGTGAAGGCTGGCAAATGTTTGTGTGTTTTTTTTTCCACCCTATTGTGGAAAAAAAAAAAAAAAAAAAAAAAAATCTGGTGTTATTGGTTGACCTGGGCCATGCGATATGTTAGAGGTTGTTAGCAACAGTGTCAAAGTCCCAGTGGATAGGGAAGATTGTGGAAAATTCCACTCACAATATCAATATTATAATCTAAGAAATGTATTGTTTCTTTACTGTTTATTTATTATTGTTTATTATTATTCTTTTCTTTACTGTATTGTTTCTTGTATATGTAAGAAATGTATTATTTCTATATCATATCTATATTTTACATCAGATTTATATCAAAATCATATCAGATTTATCTTCTGTATCAAACATCAACTACATCCTTTAAGACCACATAACCACAAGCATGTGGGGAAGAATCGAGTTCTGTAACGAATAATGCTACATGCTTCGAAGGATCAGAATTCTATTAATAATCAAGAGTAAACAAGAACTAGTAGCTTATGGATCTCCCATAATGAATACTTTAATGTGATTAAATATATCTAGAGGAATGAACTGTAATATTAGTAATAATTCAGAACTAAATCCTGATACCCTACAACTTGGGGGGTTATTCTACAATATGAAATTAATGCACTTCAAATAATAATAAGAAGTACATACACTTCCATTAATGAAATATTGAGATGTTAATGCACATCCATTAATGAGATAAATGATTCAAATTATCTAGTAAACTGAAAAATTAATAATTTGGCTATCTACAAATTAAACAAGTAAACAGCTTAGCTGTCTAAGATGAACGTAGAGCATGTCCGACGAAGTCAACCCGTTTAATCTTGTTCGAGTCAGCAGCTCTCCAGAAACACGTGAACTCGTAGGCAGAAATTCGTCTTTTTTGCCGTTAATCTCACACTGAAATGCAAATATTATGTAAATTCCACTCCAAACCCTAGAATCATTCATTTAATCGTTAATTCTAAATGAATTTGGGGATCAAAGGTACACTTATGTGAGATTTAATGTTGCGGCATAGCGTAACGACAGGGAAACAGCCTAAATAAATGATAAAGGCCTGTACAATTTAGTAAAGATACTTAATCCCTGCCGAACATGGTTTTCGTAAATAGTTGAAGCTGCAGAATCAGTCTGGAGCCTGTAGATAGCCAGATGATCCGAATTGGGACCGATGTCAATAAGAAAACTTCAGAATACCTCAACAATGGCGGTTCTCATGTGTCTCTCCCTCTTCCTCCCTGGTGGTGCATGCGCAATAGCTCCCAAGGCCGGGATCCCGAGTATAAATCATAATATTCACTTAATGTTCAGTAAGGAAGGAGATGGGGTATGACGAATATTTACATCATAGATAAATGTATTATGCAGCAATAAATATTTTCTCGTAGTGCATGCCAATTAATTTAGACGATCAATTAAATTTAGACGATTTAGACGATGAACGAGAACGATTCAGAGTGGAAATTCGGCTTTTCATTTTATTCATTAGAACACCTGATCATAGCTGTATAAATGAATTCCAGTAAACGGTGATATATTTACTAACTAAAAGTGAATCTATTAATAAACGATTATCTTTAAGAAAAGCGCAAAATAAGGCTGGATTCTACACGATCTGTTTTTTTTTTTTCAGGGATATTCCTGCGCAGGCCCTAAGCCTCTGGCTGGCCCACTAAGTGGTGCTTGTTTCTGTTTTACTTGGGCGGAGTATGAGTTTTTATGACTCGTATGGTCGCTTCAGTAAGATTTTGCCATATGTGTTTAACAATTTCTTCTGCTCTGTTGAATCTAAGTTGAAATCTTCATGGGTTTGTTACTGTGCACTGTGTTAGATAATGTTCCAGTGGTCTGTTGTGGCTGTAACTGCGCACTGTGTTAGATAATGTTCCAGTGGTCTGTTGTGGTTGTAACTGTGCACTGTGTTAGATAATGTTCCAGTGGTCTGTCGGGCATTTCTCCACAGTGCTGACATTTCCTCTCATCTTCCAGAACCTGAAAGCCTATTTCTCATGCACATGGGTATCCAAGCCTGATGCGATGTAAGTGTACTTCTGTTGCTCTACTGTTCCCTTTCATCAAACTAAGTGGTTCATAGTTGGTTGAATTCTTGTACCAACCCGCAGATCCTGATGTTGCAACTGCTGTGTTGTGGTCACTGTACATCTTTTGCATTGCTCTGTTTCTAATTACTTTCTTAATCTGTGATAGACTCTGTGGTATGTAAATGTCTACATTTCTTCTCTTAGTTGCAAGTTTTGCAGCTTCGTCTGCAATGTCATTTCCTATTATTCCCACATGACTTGGCACCCCGTTGATAAGTACCCGTCGGCCTTGTCATTTGAGTGTTTGCATTAATGATATGACATTTGTCATCAAATGAGGAACTGCTTTTACCGACAGGAGAAGGGGTGAGGGCGTGCCTCTGGCGCCTTAAAACCAGCTGCTCCGGGTAGATGGGATTCAATATCCTGGAAAGGCAGCCCATCTAGGGGAAGGAAAACCCTGATTTTAAACTTCCGCTGCCTTGCGGCCATACCCTTTTCTGGGAAAGGCTTCAGGAGTCAACCTCGAGGAAAAATCTGGAGTTGGAGCGCCTAAGGCAGTTTGTTGTTGACGTCGACCTCGTTCTGGCAGCTCCTGCGACGTTGCTGGAACCATGTGTATTGGCATTTGCCTTTCTATTGGATAATTTCAACTCTCAACAGAGGACGAGTCCACATCTTTGATGGTGGAAGTAGGTAATTCAGTTTTCACTCCCCATTCCCCTTTAGTTAGCTATTTAACCGGAGTATCCTCTATGTCGTGAGCAGGGCTCACCAATGTGAGCCCAGGGCACAGTTGTGAAGAGAGATGCTGTAGAGAGCTCTCACGAAATATATATGTGGTGTGTAGGTGCACCTGTGATTTATCAAAGAGATTGCTGTGTCGAGGACATTTACATTCATGTGACATTAATATTATAAGTTAATGCCAGAGAATATATATATAAATGTACCATTTTTTAGTATAAGGCTGTGTGCCCAGTATTATCTCATTATTGTTAATATTGATGAAGTAGTCTATATATATGCTGGAGTATTGAATAGTATATTCATGTGTACAGTGATTTACTGTGTCTATTGTCATTGAAAGGATTTATTGAGTCTAAGGCCAGTACAGTGATTTATTGCGTTTACTGCTATTATAGCAATTTACTGTGTTGATTGCCAGTTTTGTGTTTACTGTGAATTTGAAGAAATAGGCGCTTAACGCCAGGACAACAAGTATGGAGAGAGTGTACAGTACCCCTACTCAAATCTCTGAATATGTTAGACATTAAGTCACTGCACATTCTCTCATGTGTATTATACATATATAAAACGCTGAACTGTAATGCCAATCCTGACCTCAAAAGCTTCATTGAAGGTTGTAACAGAACCCATGAGCACCACACCAGAAATAAATACAGTTTTGATGTTCCAAGAGTACGACTTAATCAAACTAGAAATGCTTTACAAATCAAGGGACCCAGAATGTGGAATGACCTTCCCAACCATGTTAAAGACTGTACCTCTCTCAACCACTTTAAGATAAAAACGAAGCTATACCTAATAAATTCCCTGTAACCTACCTTACCCCTCTATTGTCAACCCATGTCTGTATTTTTTTTAAATGACGCTGTTTGTCGACCGAATTGTATTTGTGCTGCTTTTTCAGCCATGTTCCCCCCCCCCCCCTTCTTAACTCTTTTTTTATTTGTTCTCAACTCATTTTATTCCTTATGCTCAATTAGTATTAAGCCTTAGTCATTTAAGTTTTTCATGCCCGAAACGCTGTGCGTAATAGTGGCTTTAGGCATTGTATGTACTAGCCCTATCTATAAATTGATCACTCTTTATAAAATCTCTTGTATGTATGTACCTTACCTAAATAAACATTTGATTTGATTTGATTTGATTTGATTTGATTTGATTTGATTAATACATCTTACTGTACTAGGGGATTAGTAATTAAGTGTTGGAAATTTCCACCAACAAGTAATACATACTTGCATTACATACTTGTATGTAATTTCATACCAACAAGTATTACATACTTGTAACAATATCATATCACAAGATAAATCCACTAAATATGAATCCTTGGACAAGAACAAGAATGCCCAAACTGGCAACCAGAAATCAAGGCAACAAATCTCATCTTCTGCAAAGTGGAAACAGAGTAATGTATGCTATCATATGCTATCTCACCCACAGTTAATAAAACTGTAAGAAATCAAGCTCCCAAGGCAGATAAGACAAAAGAAGCTACAAGTGCACTGAGATGCTCATTCTGTCTGGAAGCACATACAATATATCAGTGCACAATCTATGCAGATGTAGACTGTGCCAACTGAAACAATAACATATCTATATCATAGGCAAAGCCAAGCGAGGATAATTCCTCACTAGCTTTACAATTGTGTAAGATACAGAGTGATGTTAATGCCTTAGTTGCAAAGACAATTCCCACTACAACATTACCAACAGCTTAGCTGGACCTAATCAATCAAGGAACTTGCATTCAAACAAGAGTATTAGATTTTGAACTTTCAACTCCTGAAAAATCGCTCTAATTGTAGCCTGACTCGGCAAAGAACAGTCACCACTTACAATCCCCCACATGAGTGATAACAGATTAGAACCTGTACATAAATTGTGGGAACTTGAAGTAATGGGAATAATTCCTGAGCAACCAAGCCCAGATAATATTTGTATATATAATCGGTACTTATAGAAACTATACAGTACCATGATTGGCAATATTGGGTAAAGTTTCCTTGGAAACTTAACCATAAGACCTTACCAATCAACTATAATGTGGCTTATAGTCAATTTAAATCACTATTAGCAAAGCTAAGAAATAAGCCAGAGCATTTAAAACTCTACATGAGATTATTGCTCAGCAGCTACAAAATAAATTCATTGAAGTCATGAAATACGACAATAAGCAAACAGGCCATTTTTACCACACATGAGTGTAATCAGAGAATCAAACACAACTCCTTTATGGATAGTTTTTAATTGTAGCACTAAATCTGAACCCGAAGCAACAAGTCTAAATGATTGTCTGCAAACAGACCCAAGTCTAACACAAAAGTTGTATGACATATTACTGAAGTTTGACTTAACAAATATGCATATACAGCAGACATAAGCAAAGATTTTCTAAGAGTTGGCTTACAGGAAGAAGATAGAGACTTCACTAAGTTTTTATGGGTAGAGAACCCAGAAGATCTAAAAAGCCCAATTGTGACTTTTAAATTCTCTTCTGTCCTATTTGGAGCAACATCCAGTCCATTCCTGCTACAAGCAACTCTAGATATACATCTACAACAATCATCCAGTCCTTATAAAGTTGAAATCAATCCAAATCTATATGTAGATAATTTTCAAGGGACGGTTAACAGTACAACTGAACTGTTACAAATATATGAAGCAGCCAACAAGAGACTGCAAGAAGCCAACATGCCACTACAGTCTAGGGCCTCAAATAACGCAACACTGAATAATCAGATTGAAAGAGATTACCCTGCATATCTCGTATTGCAATCTCAAAAAGTATTGGGCATGGGAGGGATCTCACATCAGCTAACTTATCAATCAAATCCTCACCAGTAAACCATTGCATTGCTACAAAAAGGGCCTTGCTTTCACAAGTCAGCAAGGTATTTAACCCACTTGGTCTATTAAACCCTTTAACAATTATATGGTGTTTATTGGTGCAAGAAGCTTGGAAAACAAAAGTTAGTTGGGATGAGCCACTACCACTTCAATTACAAAAAGCTTGGATGGAGATGACTCAAGAACAAACTTTGGTCAAACAGATAATCTTTCCGAGACACATAGTTGAGGAAAATTATGAAGTAACACTACATGTATTCGCAGACTCGTCAGCCAAAGCTTTCGGAGCTTGTGTTTACTTAGTAACTTCCCATCCATTATATCTAATTACTTCTAAGGCCAGAGTCACTCCATTAAAAAGAGGACTTTGCCTCAGATGGAACTAACAGCATTGCATACAGGCACACACTTAGCAGTGAATATCAAACAAGTCTTATCTACAATGAATATCACAGATGTTATTATATGTCTCACAACGAAGCTGTCTTACACTGGATACAGAACGACAGCAGTCAAACACCATATGTAAGAAGTCGCCTCTCAGAAATAAGGGAAATTTCTGCAGGCTTTCAATTGTTTCATGTACCAACAAAAGATAATCCAGCTGATCTCTTATCAAGACGGATGACATTTAAACAGTTCACAAAAGCAGATATTTGGTTTCATGGGCCTCGATGGTTAGTGAATGGTAGTTGGAACAAGAACGGAACGGAACAAGAGCCACACGTCATCATGACACAGTCCATAACTACCACAAGGCAGCAAGTCCCAACAGCCATTTTGGATTGTACTCGTCACTCCTCGCTTATCAAATAAATCGAAGTAACACAAAACATGTTCCATTATATCTTGAAAAAAGGCATAAAATACACCTTTCCAGAAGTACTTATCTATGGGGTAAGACAAGCCCAGAGAGAAACTTATGGGAATGACTATGAAAATCTTCCTCATAAGTAAAAAACAATCTTGGTCTGTGGATAGACCCAGGTAATCACAATATACTGCGTTGTGGAGGAAGACTGAAACACGCAGATATTTATCATAGATACTGTGCATCCATGACTTTTGCCAAAGAAGCATTGGATCACAAGGTTGATTGTGTTACATACACATCAACAAATCATCAAAGATAGAGGAGTGTTAGACACGCACATAGCAGACAGCAGTAATGGATTCCTCAAGGAAGACAGTTTGTCAAATTTATCTTGAAAAATTACATGATATGCCGAAGGTACGATGCAAGAACATGCCCATATCCTGGGCTACCACCACTTCCAAAGGAGAGACTGGTCGATCTATATCCTTTCGAGATGTCAGGAGTAGATTATACAAGAGCCATCTATCTAACAGGGACTGCAGATAAACGACCTATTAAGCCATTCATCTGTCTGTTCACCTGTGCCACTACCAGAGCAGTACATCTTGAGGTAACAAATGATATAACTGCTATTAACATATTTATCCAGGCTTTCCGCAGATTCCCAGCACGCCGATCAAGCCCTAAGCTGATGATTTCAGATAACGGAGCTAACTTGGTAGCTGGAGAAGCATGTCTACATGAAATCTGTCCCACCCTGCAGTTTCTACCCAACTACAACAACGTCACTGCAGATGAAAATTTATCCTCCTAGAGCACCATGGCACGGAGGCTTATATGAACAGTTAATAGGAACTGTCTAAAGATCCTTGAGAAAATCTCTACACTATTAAAAATTCAATCTTCGTGAACTCCAGATAGTAGTCATGGAAATAGAGCCCAGAGTGAACAATCGGCCGCTGACATACTTGTCTGATGATCATACTCAACATGAGCAATTAAGTCTTGCCCATTTAATGTATGGCAGATCTCTGACTACAGTACATCACCAGTATATGAAAAGGTTAGAGATCTCTCATATGTGGGTCAGAGCGAGTTGGTTCAGGGGAATAANCAGCTGGTGGTGCGGGCAGCAGGGGCGTTGCACTTGAGCCTTGGTGGTTGGCAACGCTCTCGTGGTAACTCCACGGGAGCCCGGGGCTGCCCCGTTTGGTTCTTGTTTTTCCCCTGGATTCCCCTTCCTGCCTGCATCGGTTCCTTACCGTCTGTAGGTTCAGGGCGGGGGTTGTTGGTGTTGTGTTGAGACTCGGGCAGTCTCGGGGAAATCCCCTTCCGGGTAGTGACGGGGGCATTTGAGCCTGTCCTCCAGCCGTGTTGTAAGAGTCTGCCAGTGGGCTCCCTTCCTTCGTGTTTTCACGGCTGCCCGGTTTCTGGTACGGCCGGGGCTTGGGGGGACGGCTCGGCCCGGGGCTGTCGTGTGGGTTCCGGGGCGGGAGGGGCTGACTTGGGAGGCTTAATGGCCCCGTTGGACCCGTGGGGGTTTTTCCCCCTCTAGGCGGGGCTTGTGGTTACGCGGAGTAGGGTTTTCCTCCCACTCGCCGTACGTGCTGTTGGGTGTCAGCCCCTCCCGGGCTCGGTTCTTGGCCTTTGAGTCGGTTGGTTCGTCCTGTGGGTGGATGTTTCCCCCACCCCTTTGGGACGGTGTTTTCGTCATGTTTCCGTTTTGGGGGTTCTACGTGACTCCTGGTCTCGGGTGCACCTGCGCTTTGTGTGCCTTCGGGACTGGTTTTGGCTTCCGTGTTCTCGAGGGTTCGGGAAGGTGTTTCGCTACTTCCCGCGTTATTGGAACGTCTGTCGGCTCCTCGTCCTTGTCGCCGAGTTGGGCTACTTGTAGCCCTGTTGGGCTACTTGTAGCCTTGTTGGGCTGCTTGTGGCCCGGCTGCGTGCTTTATTTTGGGCTCTGTCTTCGCTTCTTTGGCCGGTTTTATTGTTCCTGCTCACTCTTTGGCTTCTTTTTAGTGCAGTAGTCCTGGTTGCCGCCTTCCGCAGAGACTGTTGCGCGTTTCGGCCAGCGTGTCATGCGCGTGCGCCGCGGAGTTTGTTTTGTTTGGGCGGTGTGTAGTGCTGGTGTTAGACGCCCTTGCTGCTCCAGTGCTTCGCCTCTCGCTCTTCTCCCTTGGCGCGGTGTGTGCCCTTCGCTCCGGGGGTGTCCTGGGTTCCAGTTGTGGGGAGGCCGCAGAGGTTTTCTGTGTCATGGGTGTGGGCCGCCTTCTTCGCCTCTCCCCTGCTCTCCTGCAGGTCCGGCTCTGGCGTCTTCACCTGTCAGTGCTCCCAGGTTCTTCTGGGCTCGGTTGAGTCGTGTCACTTCGTGCTACCGTTAGCCAGGTGAGTTTCTGCGGTCTGGCGTCTTTTGGCAGGGTGCTGGATGCGGTGTTATATACCTGTCTTTATTTGGGTATCTTTTTGTACGACTGAGACCGTTCGCACACCAGTGTCTGTCCCCCTTTTCACCCCTTCCTGTCCCACTCTTGTGCATGTCCAACCCATGCTAGGGTCATTCAGGGGTTCCACCTTTGTTAGTGTTATGAGGTGTGGGGGTTGTGGTGTTGGTTTCTGTACTCGCCTGGTAGGGCTCCTGGCTGTGCTTGCAAGGTTTTTGCACTCTGGTTTTGGGTCCCGCTTATCTGGTAGAACTTGCGGGATAGTACCAGTGGAGTGCAGTGGTGCTATAGGCACCATCGGGGAACACTGTATATCCTTCAGAGGTCTGCAGTTGTTAAAAGACCTACGTGCGAGCATACGCCTTCTTGCTGGAAAATTACCTTGGGGTTTTCCTTGAGGTGCTTCCGGGGCTTAGCGTCCCTGCGGCCCGGTCGTCGACCAGGCCTCCTGGACTGCTCATCCTGGCTGTTGGACGTGGCTGCTCGCTGCCTAACGTACGAGTCACAGCCTGGTTGATCGGGTATCCTTTGGAGGTGCTTCTCCAGTTCTCTCTTGAACCACCCCGTCCTCGCAACATTTAATAAGTCGTTCTTGCCTTATTAGTTACGTGCATGGGTAACATGCTAAACATCATCGTTTTCCTTTTCGGAACTTCATGGAAAACACCGACCTTCCTTACCCTACTTAGTATGTTGAAATGAGCGTCTTATGGTTTCGTAATTACAATTGTTACGTACCCTATTATAGGTGTAACAACGCTGAACACTGTGGGGGATTGCCAGTTATGCCCCTTATGGTCCATCCGTGGACTTCCGGGGCTCGCTAGCTTGCTTTCGAATTAGTTATGGCCATCCTGGTTGTGGGGAGTCTGTGGGCCTGCAGGCCGCTCCATGTGGCTGCCTGGTGGGCCTCCCTCTGGCCGGTCTAGCCTGGCCTCGGGCCAGGCTTGGGGTGTACGTGAGCTCCCAGTTCCTTATCCTGCCGATTTTGAGCGGGGTTTCTCTGCCGTCGGTCGCCTGGTATGCGGGTTCCTGGGCCTGCTGGGTTCTGTCGTGTCTCCGTGGGCCCTGTCTGGGGTCTGTCTGCTCCATTCTCTGCCTTTGCAGAAGCGAGTTGCTCTTTACCTGTGGCATGTTGCGGTGGTGCCTGTTGCTACTACTGCGCGTGTGCTTTAGTACCGTGTTTTGCGGTGGCGTGTCCTTATTCCTGGGGTTTTTATGCTTCTGCTCTTTCGTACTGTCTCACCCCTGTCGTTTTTCCTGGCATCTCCTTTTGTCTGTTTTGCCTGCACTTGCTGCTATGTTGGGGGGCGTGGTCAGTTTCCACCACTTCCTTGCTTGTGCGTTCCCTTGTTTTCCTCCTCTGCCGCAGGGGTGTTCTATGTGTGTTCCTTGGCTTCTTGGGCTTTTTTCGGCCTGGGTCCTGTGGTGTGCTTCTTTCTCTCTGTCTGTTGCAGTTGCTCGTACCTCTTGGTTCGGGTACGGTTCTGGCGGCAACCCGTCCGCCTTCTTTGGTTTCCTTGCTTGCCCTGCCAATTGGGTTTTTCGGGGTCTGGCGATGTCCCGCGTCGGACCCGTCATTTCTGAACTCCTGGCAGGTTTGCTTGCTTGGAGTTCTTCTGTTCGGCAGTTAGTTTCGTTCATTTATTATGCACCCCATACCCATCTTATGGGCGGTAGTGGAAAGGGTTAGAGGCACATAATGGGCTCAGGGACTGAACCCCACACTTCATTTAGCTCAGCAAGTTACAATCTTGATGAGCTAGTTACAAATTCAATATAAGTCGTCACATCAACAATGGGTTCGAGATTGACCTCAAGTACAGGTTCTAAATTAAGCAACTGACATGTGAAGTGCTAGTGTCAAAATTTATATGTTTGTCCTGCACACCGCCCCCCATCCAGTGGGCAGCGGTGGATAGGTTACAATCACTCAGTTGCTACCTACTGTTAGCAAACTGGGGATGTTTGGCTACAATTTCTGGTGGCAGATCCTTTTGAATGAAATCTGTGCACATCGCTGGAACATTGGTTATAGACTTGTCTCTAACTTCACGTATCTTTTCGCACTCCATCACATAGTGACGGAGGGTGTGCGAATAATTTTGTTGACCCAGTTTACATTTGGTCAGGTCTCCATCGACAGATGATGAGAATTCCCGGAGATACTTTGGGATGCTGGTCGGCAGACGTTCCATCTTCTTGTGCCACCTGAGTTCGGTGGTCGCGCCCGAGATCTTCTTGCGGCTCCGCCTTTTCCTGGGCTTGGAGGGGCCTTGTCGGGGCTGCTTCCGTCTGCCTCGTGGTCTCGCCTCCAGCTGGTGGTCGGTGTCCCACCTGCGTGTTTCTCTTGGCGGCAGTATTCCTCGTGGCCGTCCTCCTACCACAGTAACCGGCGATGGGAAACAGTTCTGGCGAGGTTGCGTATTGGCCATACTCGCTTAAACCATGGTCACTTGATGGAGCGCCACCCTGCTCCTTATTGTCCTAAATGCATTGTCCCTCTTACGGTCGTACATGTCCTTCTTGAATGTTCTGACTTCCAGGACGAGCGTGTGTCTTGCTTTCCGACTGCCCCTTGCGGTCGCCTGTCCCTCAATAGAATTCTTGGTGACTTGGATACTTTTGATATCGTTCGCCTTATGCGTTTTTGTTCTCGTATTGGCATCCTTGGTGATATTTAGCGCCCTCTGATTATTCTGCACATTTGATGGTGCTACATAGCCTTCCCGGTTTGGTGCCTTCTTTGATAATTACCTTACCTACTCCATGAACTAGTGTCCTATGGATTTTTAAATTAATATTACATTGAATAATAAAGGGACTGTATTATGAGTCAACTTCTCTCACACAAATTGGGGAGTTACATGCTAAAAGATTAATACATCCCTAGCATTATTCTGGCGCTGGCTCTTCACCAGGGCAATCATAATATGAATGTAAATGAAATTGATCATATAATAATAATTAGAGGTAAATGCACCTCATATACTACTGTAATATAGACTAATATTATTATGGCAATGGTTAGTAATATTGATCTCCTTGGGAGATCAGTAATATAACTACAGAGTTATTTCTACAGATAAACATGAACAGCTTAGCTGTAAAATCTAGAGAGATGCAATCGGTCGTCACGCTCCACTGACGACGTATCGTATTGGGCAAATTGTTGCACGTGTAGGTGGGGAAGCCTAACACTTCGGTTGATGTGGACCCAGGAGCTGGAAGGCAATTACATTGTAGAAATCTACTACTTAGGCAACTACAAGTACATCCTAGATTAAGGAATTCTTCCGCAAGAAGATTAATTGATGTATATATCCAGCACTGTAAAACTCTTCTACAGAAATAATGAACATAATCTAAATTATAAAGAAACTGCTAGAGAGAAAACGTACGAGATTTTGATATTTTGCATTCGGCCTAACGGCAACTAACCTAAAGTTAACTGTTATAAATTTACTGCTTCTTATTATGAATTTGGTTGCTGTTATGGGGAATATGAAGTATTAAAGAGATGGGCCAACAGCTAGAATCAGGATGTATCAAAAGTAGTGGAGATCAGATAGGTCCGGCCCCCCAATAGAACATAAATAATATTAAATATTTGGCTTAAGGTCAATATGTCAGACTAGCGGTTTGATCACTGATCCCTACACAGGAAGAATGTTACTCTTTTAAAACTAACTTATTTATTAAACCCTCTTAACAACCCCCATATACATTAACAGCAATAACAATAACTACCATACTATCTTACTTTAAAAGCCTTGGTCCACATAGGCAGGATACAAGGTTTTACAATTAGGAGGAAGAGAAACAATCTTCGTCAACATGGTTTATTGTTAACAACCAACAACAATAACAACAACAGGTATATGGTACTTAACTTACTATTTACAAGGTTGTAAACAAAAGAGCATCTGCTCAAAACATGCTATGCTTAACATCTGTTGTAATTAAACCTAACACTTGCAACATTGATAATCTTGCTAGACTATGGCTGTGCAACACCCTGCAACTTACTATGCAATGTTGCAGGGTAGCCCACGCACGGTCGTAGTCTCCATTTTCTCTACTCGCCTCCTCCTGGATTATTGTATCCAAGCATGGAGACCACATCTTCAGAAGGACATAGCTGCTCTGGAGAAAGTGCAACACCAGGCATCAAAAATAATTCCAGAGCTACGTCAACTCACCTCTTAGGAATGGTTGAGGGCCACCCGGCTAACAACAATGCAAACTAGGCATGGCAGGGCGGATCTCATTGAAACTTTTAAAATATTGAATAATTTGGAGGATGCTTATCCGGACAAGTTCTTCAAAAGGCCAGATGTAACACAAACAAGGAGCAACGATTTCAAGCTCAACAAGCCACAATGTTGGACTGAGAACAGCAGATGCTTTTTGACCCACAGGGTTATTAACCCATGGAACTGCTTACCCGCAAATGCCAAGACTCTTAAATTTTTAAATTCAAGCGGAAAAAATCATCAAGGCAAATGGGACTTTTGGCAAGCCACCAGCTTCCTGTTATCGTCGAGGCCACTGGAGTGTTAGTGGCCCTCAGGTAATTCGAGTAAATTCAGGTATTAATTCAATATTGCTGTAAGTATTTATAAATGCAGTTGCAAGTCAATTACAATGATGCACATACTATCACATTATTTGGTAACAATATATTTAGTACCTAAGTTCTGCTATTATTTATTTGTTGATTAACATTTAAAGGTATAATAAAACCCATTGATCATCTTATAAACTTTATATCACAAAAATGTTATACACAATTAGTTCTTTATCTGCTTCATCTCTTTATATCTAGTACATTGGCCTTTTCTTCTCTCAGATGTGGTGACTTGTGATGCCTTGTGAGCCAGAGAGAGTAGAGGCGAGCATTGCGAGCCAGGACGGACAACGTGGGCCGTCGTTCGTCTTGGGTAAAGACAGGTGTTTCGTCTGAGAGGAACACAGGAGGTGGTCCGTGTGTTAGTAGTGAATGGACCGGTCTACTTTAGAGCCCTCTGGAAGAGTTGATGAGATTGAAATAGATGATGATGTGGAGTGAGATGGAAATGCTGATGTCTTGAAAATAGAAGTGAGGGTTGAGGTGACAGCTGTGTGTGAGGGTGAGCGCTGGAGTGTTCCAGGACTTTACTACCCCGTAAATGTTGCAGCAAAGCAATACTTGGGATTCTTGGACTAGTAGATGAGTCAGAAGTGGCTTGCGTACCATTTCTACCACCCACCTCTGAAGACACTCTAGGTGAGCACATCTAGGTAAGCACATCTAGGTGAGCTCATATAGGTGAGCACTATAGGTGAGCACATCTAGGTGAGCACATCTAGGTGAGCACATACAGGTGAGCACATCTAGGTGAGCACATAAAGGTGAGCACATCTAGGTGAGCACATCTAGGTGAGCACATAAAGGTGAGCACATCGAGGTGAGCACATCTAGGTGAGCACATCTAGGTGAGCACATAAAGGTGAGCACATCTAGGTGAGCACATAAAGGTGAGCACATCGAGGTGAGCACATCTTGGTGAGCACATCTAGGTGAGCACATAAAGGTGAGCACATCTAGGTGAGCACATCTAGGTGAGCACATCTAAGTGAGCACCTCTAGGTGAGCACATAAAGGTGAGCACATAAAGGTGAGCACATCTAGGTGAGCATATCTAGGTGAGCTCATATAGGTGAGCACATATAGGTGAGCACATCTAGGTGAGCACATCTAGGTGAGCACATCGAGGTGAGCACATACAGGTGAGCACATCTATGTGAGCAAATAAAGGTGAGCACATCTATGTGAGCAAATAAAGGTGAGCACATCTAGGTGAGCACATAAAGGTGAGCACATCGAGGTGAGCACATCTAGGTGAGCACATCTAGGTGAGCACATAAAGGTGAGCACATCGAGGTGAGCACATCTAGGTGAGCACATCTAGGTGAGCACATACAGGTGAGCACATAAAGGTGAGCACATAAAGGTGAGCACATCTAGGTGAGCACATCTAGGTGAGCACATAAAGGTGAGCACATAAAGGTGAGCACATCTAGGTGAGCACATCGAGGTGAGCACATACAGGTGAGCACATAAAGGTGAGCACATAAAGGTGAACACATTTAGGTGAACATCATCATTGTGGCAATAAATACCTTGTGGAAAATTATTAATTTATTAGATAAATAGTAGTAGGCATTCATCAGTTCCAGGAGACTATGGAGTTGCACTCTGGTTGTCGGTCTGAGCGGCCTCTCCAGGGCGCAAAGCCAGGGTAGGTTGATGTGGAGGAGATGTTACCCATGCAGCAGGTCTCCCTTCTCCACGGCGCCGAAAGTCTTCAATGGAAAGGCAAACGCCAAGAGCATGGTTCCAGCGCTGTCGCAGGAACTATGAGTTCCGGAGTTGACCTCGAAGTTGGTAAAAGAAGGCACAGGGACTCCAACCCCAGAGACCGCCGTGGACGTGGCCGGAGAAGAACTACCCTATCAAGGGTATGAACGACCCCAGCCTCCTGAAGCAGAGCCTGGGCCGCACGACCCCCGGGAGGTGGACCTACGGGTTCCAGAAGTAGTTCAATAACTAATTGATATTCATAAAGAATTGGTGAGAACAACTGTGTACACTTCAGTGTGCTCAAATTTTTTTATCTCTGCTGCTTATAAAACACGTTTGTGTTCGATCCCCGATAGTCCAAGTTTTGGGCACCGTTACTCCGCTCTGTCCTCTCGCTTCTTGCAGAGTCCGCGTTCGATCCCGAGGTTCAGTGGTAGCTTTCCATTCCTTCATTTCGTCCTTATATATTCCAGATGATCCTAATGACCGTTCCAAGTGCTGTATATGATACTGGCCTAGTACTTTCACCTCATATTACCTTACTTATCTCGCTTCCTCACAGAGATTCTTTTCCTTCCAGATTTGTCTTCTCACGCCTCAACTGTCAGTTGAAGATGTATGATGAAGTGGATGAATGTATGACTGTTGAGTTCTTCATTAAGCAGGAAGAGTCGTGGCCAGACTGGGAGGTCGGACCCGGTTGTTCACGCGGTCACCAGTTCAAACTCAACCCTGGTTGTGAGAGCTTCTATTTTTTCATAAAATACTTTAGTTTGAATATAAAACTGTTTTTCATCTATTTAATCAAATG
>WNGS01164364.1:40843-55843 GCA_020271785.1 Procambarus virginalis
GTCTGCTTGCTTCCAAGAGGTCGGTAGTTTGCCTTGCTGCCAAGATTCATTGATGACGTCCAATATTCCTTGTTCTCCAGCTGGACCTGCGTGTGCGATCATTGAGTATGTAATGTTATCAGCACCTGGTGCAGTGTCCTTACCACCTTTTTTGGCTCTGAATTAGTTCTTGTTGGTGAAGGGACAGTCACATTCGTCATTTATAGCTATCTCCATGAATGACTGCCAACCTCTCTTGTTTTAATTGTTCTTGCTGCCTTCTGACTATTGCAGGAAGCTTAAGTGATATGAAGCTGTTCTTTCTGCAAATTGGAGAGGCAAGTCTCTCAGCCTCCTGCAATGGTGAATACATGCCTGTGGTCGGGCTGGTCGACCTGATGTAGTTTTAATCTGACCCCATATCTTGCCAAGACTACTATGTTCGTTCAGAGTTTGACACCACTCAGACCATCTTGCCTCCTTTACTTCTCTAGAAACTCGTCTTGCTTCAGATACCACCGCTCTTAGCAGAGTTCTTCCTTCTGGTGTGGGGTTTCTCTTTAGATGTTTTCTGAAGATGTTGACTCTGTGGTTCTGTTCTTTAACTTCATTACTATAGAACCAATAGTTCTTTCGTGTTGTGTTTCCTGTGATAATGATTGGAATAGCTTTGTTTGCAGCAGCTGCAATGGCTTCCTGCAGATTGGTCTCGTGTATGTCCAAATCCTCCGGTGGCGTGTATGTTGCATGCCATTTTTCAAGTTCCTCTTGGTATTTATTCCAATTGGCCTTTCTTAAATTCCACCTAGGTTGTGCAGGTGGTGTAGGAGGTCGTTCTATGTTTAGTGTTGTGACAGTAGCATAGTGGTCACTGGTGATCACCGGGTCTACTTCCCACTTTGCCTGATGCTTGAGTGCTGTTGAGATTAATGTAAGATCAAGGGAACCTCCTAGAATGTGAGTGGGCTCCCCAGTGTTGAGAAGTGTAATTTCAGGTACTTCTCGCAGAGATGCAGCTAAATGGCGCCCATCTGCATTGGCTGGCCCAGTCGCACCTAACTCTTGATGATGAGCATTAAAATCCCCAGCAATAATTACATTTTCGTGCGTGGCCAAGGCAAGCACTGCCTCCGCTTCTAGTTTACGTCTAGGGGGCTTGTAAACGTTGTATATGAGGAGCTCAATATTAACCATATTCACTGTTACCGCTAATACCTCTACTCCATCCCCACATGAAACTGGGTCTGTTTTCTTGCTGGGTATTGTGTTCCTGACTAGGGTCATTAACCCCCTTTGTCTCCCCTGTTCATACGGTATAACATAGTGCTGATATCCAGCTAATCTGAAGGATTTCGTGGCTGGGAAAAGAGTTTCTTCCAAAACGATTATATCTGCTTTCGTATTGACTGCAGCCTCCTGAAGTGTATGGTTTTGATTTCCAAGACCTTGTATGTTCCACTGCAGTATTCGTAATAGCCAGACGACGGTTTCGGTTGGTGTTGCCTGTTCTAGTAGAACGCCTCTTCGGAATCGACCTCTATATTCTCCACTTTGCATGTCGTGTCGCTGCAAATCGGACTGCATTGATTGTTCGTGGTCATCCCCGGCATTGATCGAATCTGTGCATAACTGTGGTCCATCACTTTGTTGTTGGTATTGCTGCATGTCGGACCGCATTGATTGCTCGTGGCTGCTTCTTGTGTTGTTGGAACCTGTGCATCTCAGCTGTTCAGTACGTCTTTGTTGGTGTTGTTGCATATCAGACTGCATTGGCTGTTGTTGTCTGTCTCTTGTGTTGTAAGATTCTGTTGATCTTGGGTGGTCACTGCTTCTTGCAGTTGCTTTTGTAAATGTTGATGTTCTGATGTCTTGACTACCCGACTGTTGTTGGTAGTCTGTATGTCCATGTTGCATTGTTTGTCCTCTTGTGCTTCGTCTTGCCTCAGACTGTCTATTTCTTGTGTAACTGTGGTCTGCTGCACGATCTTGTCCATTATCACACAAGTGATGTCTTGAGTCTGTTGCTGTGAGGCGTTCTGCATCATCTGTAAGCAATTGATAATGGTCTCTGCTATGATCTTCATGATGTTTTTCAGCTGGATCTCGGTGGTAAAACTGTATATCTCTTGTGTTGATTCCGAAAGTAATTGTTTTTTGCTCTTTTGCATTTGCTGTATTTCTGCAGCACTTTTGCGTATTTTCTGGTTTGAAATTAATAGATACAGGAAATTTTGCTCTGTGAGAGTGTGTGTGTCTGTTGTGGCTGTGTACGAGTGTTCCAGACGTTGGTGTTGGTGTATGTGGTCCTGGTCTGTGTGTTTATCCTGGCCTGAGCTGTCTGCACTTTTTCTATCCGTGCAGAGCAGGTTGTGCTCCAGGCATGATGTTTGCCTCCACAGTTTAGACATTTGGCTATTGTGGCCTGGTTTGCCTTGTGCTTGGCTATACAGACTTTGGTTGGATGTCTCAGGCTGCACACTCCGCATCTCTCCTGTCCGGTGCAGCGTGATTGATATCGATGTTTGATATTGTCGTCTGAAGCTGTTAAGTGCACGCTACGCTCCTCACTTTAAGCTGTATTTCAGCCCTAAAACTACCGCCAGATGATGCAGACCACCACCCACAGGCAGCTAAGTACATGGAGTCCAAGCATGTTATAGCACAATCAAAGTAACCAACCCAAATCAACTCATTCCATCTCAAATAAAATTCAAAACAATCCTCTACAGCTGTGAATACCAGTACTTGCTGCCGCCCCTGCCCGCCACCGCGCTGCCTGACGCAAGTTTCTTCACAACATATACCCCCAGTCCATTCTCAACCAATCATGTCTCCCAAAAACGTGACTGCGCAGGGAAATAAGAGCAACAAAGCCTCTAACAAGGCATCCATCCCGATCAACTCTGACAGCCATCGTGTTTCTCCGTCTGGAAGCTCTGGGGTCTGCGGCGGCGGTGCTGCTCCCTCCCCTCTACCCCATCACTGAGCCAGGGAGCGGTGTCCTCTCAATCCTCTCCTAATTCCATGCTTCCATCCTACTTTACGAAATTCAAGCGTGCTTCTGGTCCCTCACTGGATTTCCCTAACTGGGCCGAGAATCAGTGGTTCAAAAAGTTGTGCCTAATCCTTGAGACTCAAAATGCGATCATCCTTAGTCTTCAAACTGAGAATCAAGCGAACGTCGCGAGCCTTCATCAACAACAACAAGAAATAACCCTTCTCCGGGAGGATATTAGAAGCTTTAAGGCTAGCCAAGATCAACTCCAGCATGACTTGAATGATCTCCATGAGGAAAATATGCGTCTAAAAACCGATGAGGCCATAAAAAACAAGAGGAAGCTCTCAACAAAATGACTGCATGTATCAGTACATTATCCGCCCAACATTCCATCTCCCAGGATGAACAGGACCAGCAAAAGCTGCTCGACTCTGTTATTGTGTCGTCCCAATTTATTCCTGTGGAAAGTGAAGGTGAAAAGTGTATTGAAATAGTTCATGCTCTCATAAAAGACGAATTGAGTGTCACTTTAAATAAAACAGACATTATTGCTGCCTACAGAGTAGGCAAAAAGAATCCATCAGGTCTAAACCAGCGAAGAATTCGCCTCAAGCTAGCTTCCCAGTCCATAAAATCGCACAGCTGCATCCCAACGAAAGGGAATCTACATCAACGAGTGCTTGACTAGAAAAAGACAGCAACTCCTCTACCGCCTGTGTCAAATCCGTAATGAAAACCCAGATGCGATTCATCAGTGCTTCGTTAGAGATGGCTTGATTAAAGTGAGAAAGACCACAGTAGGTCAAATGTTTACAATTGCTAATGAGGATAACCTCAACACTTTCCTCACCCAATGTGGTTTGTCTCACCTTAGTATCCCTCTCATTGAGTCAACATAAATAACCCCCTTGTCACCTAGTGCGGGCTAGGTATCCAAAGTCTCTTTGTTACGCTTTTTTAAAGTAAATTTTAATTTAATTTATATTAGTCAATTATTGGACTTAATTAATTGAGCGCATTAATATTTCTCTAGTTCTTATTAACTATAGAATCATAACTAAACTATTTATAGTTAATAATCATTAGATTAAACTTGTCTATGTATATTATTCAACTTTTTTCTTTGCTTTCATTTATTACCTAGGTTGCCTAGACTCACCATACTCCCTTACTCCGTTGTACCCTGGCTTTGCCTGTGTCTCAAAATGCAAATTATTACTTACATTGTACCTGAGAGTACCTGTAAGCAATCTACCTCATTTTTCTTTTTTTTTGTTTATTTTGTGTTTATCTTGTATAGTCTTGTTTATATTTTTATTTTTCCCCCTTTTATATCAAAATTTGTTTTGTAATTGCCATTCTTGCCTTGTTTTCCTGCAACCAGCCTTCTTATGCAAACAAGTATAGACCCAGAACTAAACCTCTTATCCACTATCTATGACAATCATCACTTTAATGATCAAAATTGCAGATATTTTACAGCACATGATGTAAACAATGTATTAACACATAATCACAATATCTCTGTAATCAACTTGAACGTTAAATCCCTAGGTAAACACTTCAATGATGTTAGTGCCTTGATTGAAACTATTGACAACAAGTTCTCTTTTACTATACTTACTGAAACGTGGTTGAAAGAGGATGCTACTCAACTCTTTAACATGCTTAACTACTCGGCAATTCACAACTGTCGACCAATTCAGAGAGGAGGTGGTATTGCTCTTTACTACCACCAAGAACTAACATGCTTAAAAGTAATTAGAACTAGAGACTACTGTGGGGAGTATATCTTCACCAGTTTCAGAGTCAAGGGTGCTGAGTCTGTCCTGACTGTGGGAGCTGTCTATAGAATTCCTAACACTGATGTGTCCGAATTCAACTCTAATCTTAGAAATCAAATACTAGAAAACAGACTGAACAAAAACCATCTAGTTATCGCAGGGGACTTTAATATTGACCTCTGCGAGCCTGAAAACCCTACTGCTGCCAGCTTCCTCAACTGTATGAATTCCTGCTTCCTCATACCCTTAATCACTAGACCTACTAGAATCACTGATAGTACTGCCACAGCTCTTGATCTCAACCGGACCAACATAACCTCTCCGCTTACTTCAGGGATAATCACCGATAGCACTACAGACCATTACCCCACATTTCTCCTAACATTAACAAACCACCTCTAGAGACAAGGGAGATAAGCATTAGGCTACACAATGAAACTGCCATAGGCAATTTTATAGCTGCTGCTGCTGCTAATGTCAACTGGGAGTCCGAATTAGGTAACATAGGGGACATCAACCTAGCAGTGCAATCTTTTCTTCATAAAACTCTCAGCCTTTATAACACCCACTGTCCTATGCTAACGAAACAAGTCAAAACTAAAAAGCTAAACAATCCTTGGCTTACAAAGAGGATACTTAAATCCATTAATAAAAAACATGACCTTGAGAAGAAGTATAGGTTAGGAATCGTCTCCAAAGAATTTTCAAGGAATTACTCATCATTGCTATCTATGATAATTAGGAGAACCAAAATTAAATACTACGAAGATAAATTTACCCACACAAAGGGCAACATTAAGAAAACATGGAGTACAATTTCACAAATATTGCGATCAAAGAAGATTTTAAATAACAAACCAATACTCCTGTCAAATAGTGATGGTCTGCTTTCAGCCTCTGACATTGCTTTTGAGTTCAATAGGTTCTTCTCTTCCATTGGGTCATCCCTTGCAAATGATATTCCATCTTCCAGTACTAATATTCAGGACTATCTTACAGGTAACTATTGTGACGGTGTTCCCCCCCCCCCTTTATATTTCTCCCACGCCAGCTGTAAGAGTCATATCCACTTTACCCGAACGTTCTCTACGTTCCGGGGAACAATTTGACATATGTGGGAGCGTGAAGTGTTCTCGCGTTGGCGAGAAATTCGCAAAAGAAGAGTGTTTTGGCCAGTGGTTTAGGGCCTTTTGTACGCCAAGATGGCGCCGGCCCCTACGTTTTGCCGCCAAAACATTATGACGTCAGTGGCACCAGATTGGTCAGGAACGATGACGTAGTACAGGGAGCCAATGAAAAACGCCCCTGGCAAGTATGACATCACGAGTGCAAGGGGGTCCGGACGGCGCGCTCAGCGGCGCCAAGGAGTTTGACACGACACGTCGAGGAGGTCGGACGTGCGATCAGGGGTCCTGTCAGTCTGACAGTTTTACCCCACTCCGGTGTATTTTATGCGTCACCCTGTAGTCTGCAAGTACCCTGTGAGGTCTTCCTTTATTCCATGTGTTGGACTGAAGAAGGAATCGACGAGAATTGAGCAGCAAGTGCTCCAGTGACAGGTGCTTTGCAAGAAGAAGTGAAGTGAAGTCTGTACAGTGACGTACGGGACGTCTGAGCAGTTTCACTCGTTTAGTGACGAGGTAGCGGCTGGGCCAATCCACCGAGAGACAGGAGAAGAACGAGACTAGCCGGGAATCAGGACGACTGCAGCTGAGAGAAAGGGATGCGGACGTAGTTGTGAGGAGAAGTCGACGGCCAGGAGACCGACTCCAGCCCTTCAAGAGGTTGTGGAGGAGCACAGGCCTGCAGAGGATAGAGCACTGTGAAGACGCATTTTTTGGGTGTTGGTTGGGTTCCTGGAGAGAGCATCAGTGCGTGTGTGGGGGCGTTCCCTACAACGAGTCGAGAGCCGGGACCAGGAGCTTCAATTCAACTCTCAACAGAGGACGAGTCCACATCTTTGATGGTGGAAGTAGGTAATTCAGTTTTCACTCCCCATTCCCCTTTAGTTAGCTATTTAACCAGAGTATCCTCTATGTCGTGAGCAGGGCTCACCAATGTGAGCCCAGGGCACAGTTGTGAAGAGAGATGCTGTAGAGAGCTCTCACGAAATATATATGTGGTGTGCAGGTGCACCTGTGATTTATCAAAGAGATTGCTGTGTCGAGGACATTTACATTCATGTGACATTAATATTATAAGTTAATGCCAGAGAATATATATATAAATGTACCATTTTTTAGTATAAGGCTGTGTGCCCAGTATTATCTCATTATTGTTAATATTGATGAAGTAGTCTATATATATATGCTGGAGTATTGAATAGTATATTCATGTGTACAGTGATTTACTGTGTCTATTGTCATTGAAAGGATTTATTGTGTCTAAGGCCAGTACAGTGATTTATTGCGTTTACTGCTATTATAGCAATTTACTGTGTTGATTGCCAGTTTTGTGTTTACTGTGAATTTGAAGAAATAGGCGCTTAACGCCAGGACAACAAGTATGGAGAGAGTGTACAGTACCCCTACTCAAATCTCTGAATATGTTAGACATTAAGTCACTGCACATTCTCTCATGTGTATTATACATATATAAAACGCTGAACTGTAATGCCAATCCTGACCTCAAAAGCTTCATTGAAGGTTGTAACAGAACCCTGAGCACCACACCAGAAATAAATACAGTTTTGATGTTCCAAGAGTACGACTTAATCAAACTAGAAATGCTTTACAAATCAAGGGACCCAAAATGTGGAATGACCTTCCCAACCATGTTAAAGACTGTACCTCTCTCAACCAGTTTAAGATAAAAACGAAGCTATACCTAATAAATTCCCTGTAACCTACCTTACCCCTCTATTGTCAACCCATGTCTGTATTTTTTTTAAATGACGCTGTTTGTCGACCGAATTGTATTTGTGCTGCTTTTTCAGCCATGTTCCCCCCCCCCTTCTTAACTCTTTTTTATTTGTTCTCAACTCATTTTATTCCTTATGCTCAATTAGTATTAAGCCTTAGTCATTTAAGTTTTTCATGCCCGAAACGCTGTGCGTAATAGTGGCTTTAGGCATTGTATGTACTAGCCCTATCTATAAATTGATCACTCTTTATAAAATCTCTTGTATGTATGTACCTTACCTAAATAAACATTTGATTTGATTTGATTTGATTTGATTTAATACATCTTACTGTACTAGGGGATTAGTAATTAAGTGTTGGAAATTTCCACCAACAAGTAATACATACTTGCATTACATACTTGTATGTAATTTCATACCAACAAGTATTACATACTTGTAACAATATCATATCACAAGATAAATCCACTAAATATGAATCCTTGGACAAGAACAAGAATGCCCAAACTGGCAACCAGAAATCAAGGCAACAAATCTCATCTTCTGCAAAGTGGAAACAGAGTAATGTATGCTATCATATGCTATCTCACCCACAGTTAATAAAACTGTAAGAAATCAAGCTCCCAAGGCAGATAAGACAAAAGAAGCTACAAGTGCACTGAGATGCTCATTCTGTCTGGAAGCACATACAATATATCAGTGCACAATCTATGCAGATGTAGACTGTGCCAACTGAAACAATAACATATCTATATCATAGGCAAAGCCAAGCGAGGATAATTCCTCACTAGCTTTACAATTGTGTAAGATACAGAGTGATGTTAATGCCTTAGTTGCAAAGACAATTCCCACTACAACATTACCAACAGCTTAGCTGGACCTAATCAATCAAGGAACTTGCATTCAAACAAGAGTATTAGATTTTGAACTTTCAACTCCTGAAAAATCGCTCTAATTGTAGCCTGACTCGGCAAAGAACAGTCACCACTTACAATCCCCCACATGAGTGATAACAGATTAGAACCTGTACATAAATTGTGGGAACTTGAAGTAATGGGAATAATTCCTGAGCAACCAAGCCCAGATAATATTGTATATATAATCGGTACTTATAGAAACTATACAGTACCATGATGGGCAATATTGGGTAAAGTTTCCTTGGAAACTTAACCATAAGACCTTACCAATCAACTATAATGTGGCTTATAGTCAATTTAAATCACTATTAGCAAAGCTAAGAAATAAGCCAGAGCATTTAAAACTCTACATGAGATTATTGCTCAGCAGCTACAAAATAAATTCATTGAAGTCATGAAATACGACAATAAGCAAACAGGCCATTTTTACCACACATGAGTGTAATCAGAGAATCAAACACAACTCCTTTATGGATAGTTTTTAATTGTAGCACTAAATCTGAACCCGAAGCAACAAGTCTAAATGATTGTCTGCAAACAGACCCAAGTCTAACACAAAAGTTGTATGACATATTACTGAAGTTTGACTTAACAAATATGCATATACAGCAGACATAAGCAAAGATTTTCTAAGAGTTGGCTTACAGGAAGAAGATAGAGACTTCACTAAGTTTTTATGGGTAGAGAACCCAGAAGATCTAAAAAGCCAATTGTGACTTTTAAATTCTCTTCTGTCCTATTTGGAGCAACATCCAGTCCATTCCTGCTACAAGCAACTCTAGATATACATCTACAACAATCATCCAGTCCTTATAAAGTTGAAATCAATCCAAATCTATATGTAGATAATTTTCAAGGGACGGTTAACAGTACAACTGAACTGTTACAAATATATGAAGCAGCCAACAAGAGACTGCAAGAAGCCAACATGCCACTACAGTCTAGGGCCTCAAATAACGCAACACTGAATAATCAGATTGAAAGAGATTACCCTGCATATCTCGTATTGCAATCTCAAAAAGTATTGGGCATGGGAGGGATCTCACATCAGCTAACTTATCAATCAAATCCTCACCAGTAAACCATTGCATTGCTACAAAAAGGGCCTTGCTTTCACAAGTCAGCAAGGTATTTAACCCACTTGGTCTATTAAACCCTTTAACAATTATATGGTGTTTATTGGTGCAAGAAGCTTGGAAAACAAAAGTTAGTTGGGATGAGCCACTACCACTTCAATTACAAAAAGCTTGGATGGAGATGACTCAAGAACAAACTTTGGTCAAACAGATAATCTTTCCGAGACACATAGTTGAGGAAAATTATGAAGTAACACTACATGTATTCGCAGACTCGTCAGCCAAAGCTTTCGGAGCTTGTGTTTACTTAGTAACTTCCCATCCATTATATCTAATTACTTCTAAGGCCAGAGTCACTCCATTAAAAAGAGGACTTTGCCTCAGATGGAACTAACAGCATTGCATACAGGCACACACTTAGCAGTGAATATCAAACAAGTCTTATCTACAATGAATATCACAGATGTTATTATATGTCTCACAACGAAGCTGTCTTACACTGGATACAGAACGACAGCAGTCAAACACCATATGTAAGAAGTCGCCTCTCAGAAATAAGGGAAATTTCTGCAGGCTTTCAATTGTTTCATGTACCAACAAAAGATAATCCAGCTGATCTCTTATCAAGACGGATGACATTTAAACAGTTCACAAAAGCAGATATTTGGTTTCATGGGCCTCGATGGTTAGTGAATGGTAGTTGGAACAAGAACGGAACGGAACAAGAGCCACACGTCATCATGACACAGTCCATAACTACCACAAGGCAGCAAGCCCAAACAGCCATTTTGGATTGTACTCGTCACTCCTCGCTTATCAAATAAATCGAAGTAACACAAAACATGTTCCATTATATCTTGAAAAAAGGCATAAAATACACCTTTCCAGAAGTACTTATCTATGGGGTAAGACAAGCCCAGAGAGAAACTTATGGGAATGACTATGAAAATCTTCCTCATAAGTAAAAACACAATCTTGGTCTGTGGATAGACCCAGGTAATCACAATATACTGCGTTGTGGAGGAAGACTGAAACACGCAGATATTTATCATAGATACTGTGCATCCATGACTTTTGCCAAAGAAGCATTGGATCACAAGGTTGATTGTGTTACATACACATCAACAAATCATCAAAGATAGAGGAGTGTTAGACACGCACATAGCAGACAGCAGTAATGGATTCCTCAAGGAAGACAGTTTGTCAAATTTATCTTGAAAAATTACATGATATGCCGAAGGTACGATGCAAGAACATGCCCATATCCTGGGCTACCACCACTTCCAAAGGAGAGACTGGTCGATCTATATCCTTTCGAGATGTCAGGAGTAGATTATACAAGAGCCATCTATCTAACAGGGACTGCAGATAAACGACCTATTAAGCCATTCATCTGTCTGTTCACCTGTGCCACTACCAGAGCAGTACATCTTGAGGTAACAAATGATATGACTGCTATTAACATATTTATCCAGGCTTTCCGCAGATTCCCAGCACGCCGATCAAGCCCTAAGCTGATGATTTCAGATAACGGAGCTAACTTGGTAGCTGGAGAAGCATGTCTACATGAAATCTGTTCCCACCCTGCAGTTTCTACCCAACTACAACAACGTCACTGCAGATGAAAATTTATCCCTCCTAGAGCACCATGGCACGGAGGCTTATATGAACAGTTAATAGGAACTGTCTAAAGATCCTTGAGAAAATCTCTACACTATTAAAAATTCAATCTTCGTGAACTCCAGATAGTAGTCATGGAAATAGAGCCCAGAGTGAACATCGGCCGCTGACATACTTGTCTGATGATCATACTCAACATGAGCAATTAAGTCCTGCCCATTTAATGTATGGCAGATCTCTGACTCCAGTACCATCACCAGTATATGAAAAGGTTAGAGATCTCTCATATGTGGGTCAGAGCGAGTTGGTTCAGGGGAATAAGTATCTATCCAGCCTAATTAAAAAAATGGAATGATGTATGGACAAAAGAATATCTCGTATCTCTACAAGAACATCTATGGGCCAATATCCTTCATAATAAATCTAATCTTCAACCTGGTGACATTATCTTGGTAAACTCTTAAAGTCCGAGAGCTGAATAGCCATTGGGTAAAGTCGTCTCTGTCCATCCAAATAGCCTGGGAATTTTGAGAATAGTCGAAATCCTGTCTGAAGGAACTACTTCCACTGAAGACATTGGACAAACTAGTCCATCTGGAGTCATTGAGTCAGTTACAGTTAGACCTTGGGACACCACCACACTCTCTAACTCCAAGTGACCCACACACACCAAACAGTCACACACCTCCACAACGGACAGCCACAGAAAGTGCAAACAAAATTTGCGCTTGTATTATCATTCTGATTCAGAGTAAATGAACATATGGTCACTGTTGATCCCAAATATTGGATTCTGTGCCAGTTCTCTCCCTCTGGAAGATGTAGAAAATTCCACCCATGATCAGTATTATAATCTATGAAATGTATTATTTCTATATCAAATCTATATTTTACATCAAAATCATATCAGAATAACATCAGATTCATCTTCTGTATCATACATTAACTAGATCCTACAAGGCCACATGGTTACATACGCCATTGGGCCCAATGCCTATGTGACTTTGTATATGTAATCTCAAGATATTGAAGCTTCAACTCAAGAACAAACTTTTTTCAAACAGATAATCTTTCCGAGATACATAGATAATTAAAATAATGTTGAAACTAAATAATAGCTTTTTAATAGCTTTTTTGGTGACATATTTCCAAAGCCATAATGAAGGATCAATTGTACTATTAGTATCATCAATAATAATTAAATCCACTATATATTTATCTTATATTCCCACTTATTCTCAAATTAATCGTCTAGACGAGAAATAAACCGTAAATATATCATGACCAGTACCCCGCTTACAGAGAGCATGGTGGGAGTGACTGGTGGCTCAAGCGCCCACCTCCACCCAAGGCAGAGCCCAGTGTTTACATATTATGCGTTCTCGTGTGCGGTGCTTTGAGGACACTTTCAACAGAGAATACCGCACAAACTACTTATTATATCACCAGAGATTACTCTCTAAGATACTCAGAGAGTTCCTGAACTATATACATGCATCTAATCTTGAAAATTAATCATAATAACACATAGCCAGAGTAGTGAGGACGAGTTCATGTACTAACGGACTCGCCACGCTTACCCCTTCCCACCTCATCACTCAAGATAGACGCAACATCGAATATTATATATCTTAGAAACTGCTACAAGTAATCTATTCTGCAGCAAAGCTGTGACATCATCAAAATACAGAGCCTTATCTCATCAAAAGAGATATCAGCTGGCAACTTGTCAGATAGACTTCTATTCTCAATTTTGGATGAGTATTAAGTGTTCTGTAAAGTGTAAATTGACCAATTGCATGCTTTATAATATAAAGATTGAGAGTCATTAGGCTGAGGGGGTAAAGTCCCATTAATTAGTAAGTTTCGATTTAATATTTCATAACTGAATCTATTAACTGAATCTATTTTTAACTTCACTAACCCAATCTCATCATTTAATCTGAAATATATCTGTATATATAAACATCATCTATATATATATATATATATATATATATATATATATATATGTCGTACCTAGTAGCCAGAACGCAATTGTCAGCCTACTATGCAAGGCCCGATTTGCCTAATAGGCCAAGTTTTCATGAATTAATTGTTTTTCGACTACCTAACCTACCTAACCTAACCTAACCTAACTTTTTCGGCTACCTAACCTAACCTAACCTATAAAGATAGGTTAGGTTAGGTTAGGTAGGGTTGGTTAGGTTCGGTCATATATCTACGTTAATTTTAACTCCAACGAAAAAAAATTGACGTCATTCGTAATGAAATGGGTAGCTTTATCATTTCATAAGAAAAAAATTAGAGAAAATATATTAATTCATTAAAACTTGGCTTATTAGGCAAATCGGGCCTTGCATAGTAGGCTGAGAAGTGCGTTCTGGCTACTAGGTACGACATATATATATATATATATATATATATATATATATATATATATATATATATATATATATATATATATAAAGTGAGGGTACCACCTCTGGTGCCAATGTGGGGATATATATATATATATATATATATATATATATATATATATATATATATATCTATATATATATATATATATATATATATATATATATATATATATATATATATATATATATACAGTCTCCGTGGTGTAGTGGTAAGACACTCGCCTGGTGTTCCGCGAGCGCTATGTCATGGGTTCGTATCCTGGCCGGGGAGGATTTACTGGGCGCAAATCCTTAACTGTAGCCTCTGTTTAACACAACAGTAAAATGTGTACTTGGATGAAAAAACGATTCTTCGCGGCGGGGATCGTATTCCAGGGACTTGCCCGAAACGCTACACGTACTACTGGCTGTACAAGAATGTAACAACTCTTGTATATATCTCAAAAAAAAAAATATATATATATAATATGGAAGGGAGTACCACCTCTGGCTGGAAGAAGGGGGACCCATAGTCTCGGAGAAAATCACACCTAACGCATTGGAGGGAATGTAGGTCCCCTCCAATACAGTTTCTGTGTGCTTTTCTCCTACCACCCCCTTCCTTTTTTTTATGCTTTATTGTGTATTTAAAGGTTACAAAACATACAAGACAAATGCCTAAAGGTTATGGATCTCTTGAAGCTCCTCCACTTCCGGACAGGAACCGAGGACGCAGCAAGCATTTCCCCTCTGGATCGCCACACTGAGGCGCTGAAACAAAAAACTGCAAGCCCTTGGGTCTCTGGTGACGTCAATGAGCTTAAAACCCAATTCCTTGAGAAATCCCAAGGCACTCTTGCTCCAGGGGCCATGCGTCTCAGACGCTATGGGAACAAAGAGGTATTGACTTGCCAGTCGCCTGTATTTGAGACATTTTGCTGTTTCCCTGTGGTTGGCCGCCCCACCTGCTTGATCAGCTCCGAAGTGTACATAGGTGTCAGCCAGGGTGGATACACATGTGTAGTCCCACACCAACTGTCTACCCTCCTTCCAGGAGTATATGGTGATGCCATCAGGGCGAAGTGCGGGGAAATCCGGGTTTTGGACCCCTAGGATGCGAGGTTCTCTCTCCGCTGGGCACTTAGCTGAGACGAGGCTTCTCTTGATGATGTCATTGACCTCGTTGTGTCTTGCATGCCAGCCCTTTGTGCTTCCGCAATGCAACCCATGCAGTCCGTATTGGTCTGCTTCCACCCTGTTGCAAATACACTCGGATGGTAATTCAGTGTGAATTGGGGCACCTAGGCGGAGGGCCACTGCTACACGAAGGGATTCTGGGTCTAGGCGCGTGCCCATTGCTGACA
>WNGS01164364.1:58343-63264 GCA_020271785.1 Procambarus virginalis
TACTTAAACAGGTTTGTGTTTGAAAGATTCTGTAAATAGTTGCACAAAACATACTTACTGAATATTTTGGTTGTTGCTGAGGAGCCCTGAGCTTGTGCACGCTAACTATGCCAGGTGTGTGGAGTTGGTGATGGGTGTCGCATTGCCTCCGGAACCCCAGCAGTTTTCTTCCGAGGAGAGGACGAGGCCCGAGGTTGGTGGGGACCGCTGCTCTCTCTCCTGCACTTGTTGGCTCTGCCAGTGTGGCGCGCTCTTTTTCTGGTTCATCACACTCTCTTCATTCTCTTCTTGGTTGCTGCTTTCATCTTTCTCCTGGCTCTTGACCACCCTTTCATCTTCCTCCTGATGGATGAACGTGCTCTCACTTTCCTTCCGTGAGTGTTTGAGCTCATTTAGAGATTTGGTGCTTTCTTTCTTTGGTACATTGTCCAGCGTCAAACTCTGTGGTAAGCCAGAAGCTGCAGAGTCCAGCGTCAAGCTCTGAGGTAAGCCAGGAGATGGAATGTCCAGCGTCAAGCTCTGTGGTAAGCCAGGAGGTGTAGTGTCCGGCTGCAGTTTACCAGGATGCTCAGGGATGTGGCCAAGGTATGGAGCGCTGCTCACACATCCCCACAGTGGTATGATCTGAAAATATAAGCAACATTTGAGATCTCCAACAGATTACAAATAATGTTATATCTATGGTACTTTTCACATAACAGCTGCTTGCATGAGCAATGTTTACGAAGTGAAACTTGCTGTGATGTGTATTATCGGGTTCGTTCTCCACTCACAATCGAGAATTACGGGAGGGACAGTACTCTATCCCTCTTGGCGAGTACTCTGGACCGAAGCCGTCAACTAAATCCAACCACTTACGAAACCATTACACCTTCCTTAAATATGATGGCTTTCTTTATATCTATTTAACAGTTAACAAGCTTGCAAACTTCACAATTCAAGGTTAATATAAACACCCTGGCAGTGCTTCAGAGTTCATAAACACCCTGGCAGTGCTTCAGAGTTCATAAACACCCTGGCAGTGCTTCAGAGTTCATAAACACCCTGGCAGTGCTTCAGAGTTCATAAACACCCTGGCAGTGCTTCAGAGTTCATAAACACCCTGGCAGTGCTTCAGAGCTCATAAACACCCTGGCAGTGCTTCAGAGCTCATAAACACCCTGGCAGTGCTTCAGAGTTCATAAACACCCTGGCAGTGCTTCAGAGCTCATAAACACCCTGGCAGTGCTTCAGAGCTCATAAACACCCTGGCAGTGCTTCAGAGCTCATAAACACTCTGGCAGTGCTTCAGAGCTCATAAACACCCTGGCAGTGCTTCAGAGCTTCAGAGCTCATAAACACCCTGGCAGTGCTTCAGAGTTCATAAACACCCTGGCAGTGCTTCAGTGCTTCAGAGCTCATAAACACCCTGGCAGTGCTTCAGAGTTCATAAACACCCTGGCAGTGCTTCAGTGCTTCAGAGCTCATAAACACCCTGGCAGTGCTTCAGAGTTCATAAACACCCTGGCAGTGCTTCAGAGTTCAGAAACACCCTGGCAGTGCTTCAGAGCTCATAAACACCCTGGCAGTGCTTCAGAGCTCATAAACACCCTGGCAGTGCTTCAGAGCTCATAAACACCCTGGCAGTGCTTTAGAGCTCATAAACACCCTGGCAGTGCTTTAGAGCTCATAAACACCTTCGCCAACCCGTCCTCGACCCAAGTCCATTACATCCAGCGGTCGACCCCACAGACACATTCATAAACTTTTACATGCTGTTCATTCAAACCGGGAATTTTTCTCTGTTCGGCAGAGTTATAATAGCAGAGTCATAACACCAGAGTTATAAAAGCTGTTATAACGGCAGTTGCCGTTATAACAGCAGAGTTATAACTGCAGTTATAACTTAGACGGGAGAGTTATAACGGCAGAGGGGAGTTATAACGGCAGAGTTATAAGTTATAACGGCAGAGTTATAAGTTATAATGGTTATTAGTTAAAAGGTATAACAGCAGAGTTATAACGGCAGAGTTATAATTTCAGAGTTATATCGGCAGAGTTATAACTGCAGAGTTATAACAACAGAGGAGAGTTATAACAGCAGAGTTATAACTGCAGAGGAGAGTTATAACAGCAGAGTTATAACTGCAGAGGAGAGTTATAACAGCAGAGTTATAACTGCAGAGGAGAGTTATAACTGCAGAGGAGAGTTATAACAGCAGAGTTATAACTGCAGAGGAGAGTTATAACAGCAGAGTTATAACTGCAGAGGAGAGTTATAACAGCAGAGTTATAACTGCAGAGGAGAGTTATAACAGCAGAGTTATAACTGCAGAGGAGAGTTATAACAGCAGAGTTATAACTGCAGAGGAGAGTTATAACAGCAGAGTTATAACTGCAGAGGAGAGTTATAACAGCAGAGTTATAACTGCAGAGGAGAGTTATAACTGCAGAGGAGAGTTATAACAGCAGAGTTATAACTGCAGAGGAGAGTTATAACAGCAGAGTTATAACTGCAGAGGAGAGTTATAACAGCAGAGTTATAACTGCAGAGGAGAGTTATAACAGCAGAGTTATAACTGCAGAGGAGAGTTATAACAGCAGAGTTATAACTGCAGAGGAGAGTTATAACAGCAGAGTTATAACTGCAGAGAAGAGTTATAACAGCAGAGTTATAACTGCAGAGGAGACGAAAGATCTCCAGCCGGTCACGTTTAGCAATATGGATGACCCTACGGGCCACTGCACTTGCCCTCCGAAACAAAAGAAACTGGCATCTTACAGCGACGGTGCCTCTTACAGGCTGCACGCTTACAGCAGACAGCCCGAGCACAGTCTGCATTCCACCAGGGATCGCTCTTCCGCGCGCCCCTGGAGGTAGAGGAGGAACAGAGCAGAGAGCAGCATCAAAAACAAAATCATAAAAGAGGAGGAGGGCTCGGGGGAGAGGCAGATCAAAGAGGTCGGAAAGAGTAGCTCGTAAGGTGAAGAGGTTCCAGTCAGCCCTGGCAAGCTGCCACCTAGGGAAGGAGAGAGGGGGGGGGGCGAAAAGGTAAGGTGACAAGGATGGGGAAATGGTCACTGTTATGTAGGTCATCAAGAACCTGCCACGTAACGTCCAAATAAACAGAAGACGAATTCATTTTCTTTCTTTATTATGCACCCCATACCCGTCCCGTGGGCGGTGGTGTAAAGGATTACAGAGGCACATAATCGGTTCAGGAACTGAACCCTCTAGTTTGTTTAGCCAAGCAAATAACAATCTTTTGACGCTAGTTACAAAATTATTAATGTTATATATACATGTACACATACTCATGCATACATGTACATATACATACGTCTACATATATACATACACATACATATTTAATCACCCACACAAATAAACACATCAATAATCTTTTGTCACAAGTGATCAACAAGAGGCTCACAACAGTCACTATACAAGGCACTTTACATCTATGGTGAGTCACACAGTTACTAGTCTTGCTCCACACCCACCCAACTGGGCGGCAGCTTTACAGTCATGTGCTCCACACCCACCCAACTGAGCGGCAGCTTTACAGTCATGTGCTCCACACCCACCCAACTGAGCGGCAGCTTTACAGTCATGTGCTCCACACCCACCCAACTGGGCGGCAGCTTTACAGTCATGTGCCCACACCCACCCAACTGGGCGGCAGCTTTACAGTCATGTGCCCACACCCACCCAACTGGGCGGCAGCTTTACAGTCATGTGCTCCACACCCACCCAACTGGGCGGCAGCTTTACAGTCATGTGCTCCACACCCACCCACCCAACTGGGCGGAAGCTTTACAGTCATGTGCTCCACACCCACCCAACTGGGCGGCAGCTTTACAGTCATGTGCTCCACACCCACCCAACTGGGCGGCAGCTTTACAGTCATGTGCTCCACACCCACCCAACTGGGCGGCAGCTTTACAGTCATGTGCACCACACCCACCCAACTCGGCGGCAGCTTTACAGTCATGTGCTCCACACCCACCCAACTGGGCGGCAGCTTTACAGTCATGTGCTCCACACCCACCCAACTGGGCGGCAGCTTTACAGTCATGTGCTCCACACCCACCCAACTGGGCGGCAGCTTTACAGTCATGTGCTCCACACCCACCCAACTGGGCGGCAGCTTTACAGTCATGTGCACCACACCCACCCAACTCGGCGGCAGCTTTACAGTCATATGCTCCACACCCACCCAACTCGGCGGCAGCTTTACAGTCATATGCTCCACACCCACCCAACTGGGCGGCAGCTTTACAGTCATATGCTCCACACCCACCCAACTGGGCGGCAGCTTTACAGTCATGTGCATGCATTTCCTACAGTAAGCAACAAATTTTAGATACTTCGCTAAGATTTCGGGCAGCACATCATTATGAATGAAGTACTTACACATTTCTTGGAGACTATTGATGGTGTTATCTCTGAATTCCGCGATTTTTTCACATTCCATTATATAATGAGGAAAAATATGCGAATAGTTCTGCTGACAGAGTTTACATTTAGTCAAATGTACATCAGCAGATGTTACAAATTCCCAAAGGTACTTGTAGCCGAGTCGAGAGAGAAAGATCAAGACAGGAGAGCGTGCGAGTGCGGGAGTCAACATGAGTGGGCTCCAGAATTCATAAGAAACAGAAGAAGAGAAGGCGGCCCTGGGAGTTTGTCAGAACATCACCCCAGAGGGTATGATGACAGTCACACAAAATGAGCACAAGCTCTGGTAAGGAGTCCAACAGGTGTTTAAGATCAAGAAGATAAAGTGGGACATTCGGGGGGGGGGGATGGAACAGACTGTATATCATTTACACACAAAGATATGGGCTGCAGAACACTGAATGAGCGACTGAAAAAGTACGTAGACGAAGAGAATATCAAGACGGATCAAGAGAGCAGTAGAGGCATGGGCCTCAGCAA
>WNGS01164365.1:14232-29824 GCA_020271785.1 Procambarus virginalis
ACACACATACACACATACATACATACATACATACATACATTACGGGAGCCGTTGGCCGATCGGACAACACTCTGGACACGTAATCCTGTGGTCCGGGGTTCGATTCCGGCGCCGGCGAGAAACGATGGGCAGAGTTTCTTTCACCCTATGCCCCTGTTACCTAGCAGTAATTGGTACCTGGGAGTTAGTCAGCCGTCACGGGCTGCTTCCTGGGGTGTGTGTGTGTGTGGTGTGGAAAAAAAGGTAGTAGTAGTAGTAGAAGCAGCTCTCACAAGTCGAGCCTGGCCTCGGCCGGCTTGGGGAGTAGAAGAACTCCAGAACCCATCAACCAGGTATCAACCAGTTGATTGACAGTTGAGAGGCGGGCCGGAAGAGCAGAGCTCAACCCCCGCAAGCACAACTAGGTGAATACACACACACACACACACACACACAAAACATCCACTTCTCTGTTCATTTATACTGAGACAATAAATGTGACATTTTTCCAACAGGTGGGCCGTGATGCCTCACTTTACACCTGTCATTATCTTGCCCCAGTGTTCCAGACCTGGATTCACTTTGGTAATATATTCCATTACTCCGGACGCCACTGAATTCAATCTGTTTTCCATTTTCTCTCTCACTATTATTATTTTTCGTTAAAATCAGTCGGGCTTATTTCTCAGTATGTTATGTTGCCAAAGAGATGTTTTGTGAAATTGGATTTGATGTTAAATTGATAGCGTCTTCTACCTTGGTGGTCGAGTCTTAATATTCATTCCCATTTTCATATTCATATAATGGTTTCATATTCTTAACCATTCTTCTCTTCCTCTTGTAGTAGTAGTAGTGTAAGGATGTAAAACTACACAGACAGTAGTGTAGTTGACCCGGGTGGTTCGGTACGGCGCACTAAGGCGGTACATATCAAGCTATTAGCACGTCTCACTCTTGAATTATCCAATCACGTTTGCTCACGACCTGTCAAGCGGGCGCTCAGGGGTCAGGCGGGGTCACGGGGTCAGGCGAGGTCACGGGGTCAGGCGGGGATTTAGGTGGGGTTTGAAGGTTTAGGGTGTGACGGGGGGCGACGGGGGGGGGGTGAAAAGTAAACTCAATCAAGGAAACCGAAACAAACTGCATTCATTTGTGTTTTTCGTTTATTCTGTTCACATGATGGTTTGCGTGATTTGTTAGGAAAGGGAGATGGTTAGTGGTCGGTTACCTTGCGATGATTTCCGGGCTCAATGTCCCCGCGGCCCGGTCCTCGACCAGGCCTGCCAGGTTAGTGATCGGTTACTATATATAGTTACTACTGTAGTTTGTAGTTAGTGTGGAAGTCCCCCACTCACGTGATGATGATCTCTTGTGGGTCTTGATAACGTATGGTGATCTATGCCTGCCACAAATATCACACGTTGATCTCTAGTGAGTACTGATGTTAACATGTGGCGAGTCCTCGTGTCAGTAGTGACTTCTGGATGGACCTGGTGTCACGCAGTGTCACGCGGTGTCACGCAGTGTCACGCAGTGTCACGCAGTGTCACGCGGTGTCGCTGCGGAGGGTGGCAGCCAGGCAGCGTTCATGTCCTCTACAGGAGGGCGCAGAGGAGCGGGCGCTGGGTTAGGTTGGTGTTGTTGGGTGTAGCCGAGCAGCGGGAGGAGGGACGCTGGTAACCTTGGTGGGCGGGAGCCGTCGGGTGAAGGCTGGCTGGCCACCAGTTTACCTCAGCCTCACACCGGAGAGACAAGGACGCGCGGGGCGGGTTGGGTCACCAAAGACGAGTTCCCAGTTTGATATTATCATTATATTCAAGTTTTGTTTTATCATACCTAGCCACTGTGACTGGACGGTAGAGCGACGGTCTCGCCTCATGCAGGTCGGCGTTCAATGCCCGACCGTCCAAGTGGTTGGGCACCATTCATTCCCCCCCGTCCCATCTCAAATCCTTATCCTGAGCCCTTTCCAGTGCTATAAAGTCGTAATGGCTTGGCGCTTTCCCCTGATAATTAAAATTAAAATTAAAAATAAATCACCAATACAAAAATATTGGATTCTCGACGTATGTTTTTTGAAGGGTCACCTTGAGGTTACTTGGGACTCAACGTCCCCGCGGCCCGGTCCTTGACCGGGGCTCCTGGTTGCTGGACTGATCAACCAGGCTGTTTGAAGCGGCTGCTCGCAGCCTGACGTATGAATCACAGCCTGGTTGATCAGGTATCCTTTGGAGGTGTTTATCCAGTTCTCTCTTGAACACTGTGAGGGGTCGGCCAGTTATGCCCCTTATGTGTAGTGGAAGCGTGTTGAACAGTCTCGGGCCTCTGATGTTGATAGAGTTCTCTCTCAGAGTACCTGTTGCACCTCTGCTCTTCAACGGGGGTATTCTGCACATCCTGCCATGTCTTCTGGTCTCATGTGGTGTTATTTCCGTGTGTAGGTTTGGGACCAGCTCCTCAATTATTTTCCACGTATATATTATTATGTATCTCTCCCGCCTGCGCTCAAGGGAGTACAGATTTAGGCTCTTTAGTCGGTTCCAGTAGTTTAGATGTTTTACCGAGTGGATTCTAGCAGTAAAGGATCTCTGCACGCTCTCCAGGTCAGCAATTTCTCCAGCTTTGAAAGGGGCTGTCATTGTGCAGCAGTACTCCACTCTAGAGAGCACAAGCGTTTTGAAAAGTATCATCATCGGTACAGCATCTCTAGTGTGAAAAGTTCTTGTTATCCAACCTGTCATTTTTCTTGCAGTTGTGACGGCTACTTTATTGTGTTCTTTAAAGGTAAGGTCTTCCGACACGAGTACACCCAGATCCTTTACATTGCCTTTTCGTTCTGTGTTATGATTTGCCTGAGTTTTGTACCAGGTTTCCGTTTTTATTTTTTCATTTTTTCCGTAGCGCATGAGCTGGAACTTATCTTCGTTAAACACCATATTATTTTCTGTAGCCCATAGAAAGACCTGATCTACATCTGATTGGAGGTTTGCCGTGTCCTCTATGTTGCCTACTCTCATGAAGATCCTAGTGTCATCTGCAAAGGATGATACAGTGCTATAGGTTGTGTTCTTGTCTATGTCCGATATGAGGATGAGAAAAAGTACTGGAGCCAGCACAGTACCCTGGGGGACTGAGCTCTTCACGGTTGATGGGTTGGATTTTATTTTGCTGACTATTACACATTGGGTACTGTTAGTCAGGAAATTGTAGATTCATCTGCCTATTTTTCCGGTAATTCCTTTAGAACGCATTTTATGTGCAATAACACCATGGTCACATTTATCAAAAGCTTTTACGAAATCTGTGTAAATTACATCAGCGTTTTGTTTGTCTTCCATAGCATCTAATGCCATATCATAGTGGTCCAGCAACTGCGACAGGCAAGAGCGCCCTGTTCTGAAACCATGTGTCCGGGGTTATGGAGATGCTGTGATTCCATGTATTTTGTGATCTTACTTCTTAGCACTCTCTCAAAAATTTATGATGTGCGATGTTAGTGCTATCGGTCTGTAATTTTTTGCCTCTGCCTTATTTCCTCTTTATGAAGTGGTGCTATCTCTGCTGTTTTTAGTATGTCAGGGATAACGCCAGTATCTAGGCTTTGTCTCCACAGAATGTGAAGGGCCTGCGATAGTGGTTTTTTACAGTTCTTGATGAATATGGAGTTCCAAGAATCCGGACCTGGTGCAGAGTGCATAGGCATACTGTTTATGGCTTCTTCAAAATCCAGTGGGGATAGGGTGACGTCTGATATATGATTTGATGTTGGTATCATATCCATGAAAAATTCATTTGGGTTATCAATCTTTAGTGCGTTTAGTGGCTCGCTGAAAACAGAGTCGTACTGCTTCCTCAGTAACTCGCTCATTTCTTTGTTGTCATCGGTGAAAGTTCCATCTCCCTTTCGCAGGGGCCCGATACTAGATGTGGTTTTTGATCTTGATTTTGCATAGGAGAAAAAATATTTAGGATTTTTCTCTATTTCACTGATGGCCTTTTGCTCTCTTTGCCTCTCCTGGGTTTTGTATGATTCTTGTAGCTTGAGTTCAATTGTTTCTATTTCTCTACCTAACCTTCTTCGCTCTTCTTGAGACAGGGTGCGACTCTCAAATTGTTCCGCGATTCGTTTTCTTCGCCTATATAGGGAACGACGTTCCTGTTCCAATCTGCATCTCTTTCTCTTTTTTCTTAGGGGTATGCGGATTGAACATATTTCTAGTGCTACTGAGCTTATTTTTTCCAGGCACTAGATCAGGTTTGCATTTTCTAGCTGTTCTTCCTAGTTTATTTCTGTGAAGTCCTGGTTTATTTGCTCCCAGTTTATCTGTTTATTATTGAAGTTGAATTTGCTGAAATCTCCTCCACCGGGAATCTGGACTGGTTTTGAAGGTCTATTCCCCATGGTTGTCATAACTTTAATTAAGTTGTGATCTGAGTAACAGGTATTTGTAATCATTATGTTCCTGATCAATTCATCATTATTAGTGAAAATGAGGTCCAGCGTGTTCTCCTTCCTAGTTGGTTCTACTATTTGCTGGTTTAAGGCAAACCTGTCGCACATCCGTAGCAGGTCATTTGCATGTGCCTGTTCATTTAGGCTACTTCCTTGTATTCTTTCTGATATTGCTGTATTAGCCAAGTGCTTCCATTTCAGGTGCCGTAGGTTGAAGTCCCCAAGCAGGATGATGTTCGGAGCTGGATTTGTGAGGTTTTCCAAGCAGTGTTCTATTTTCATTAGTTGATCTTTAAACTGCTGAGGGTTTGCTTCTGGTGACTTATATACAAGGACAATAACTACATTTAGAATCTCTATTTTGATTATCAGCACTTCCACCATATCATTTGAGGTGTTTAGCAGCTCAGTACAGATGAGTGTGTCTTTGATGTATAGGCTGACCCCACCCTGAAGCCGGTGTTTCCTGTCACATCTGAAAAGGAAAGAAGATAGAGAAAAAGTAGAAGAAAAAGTGTTTTGGATTCCTCAATATTTCACTTACGGCCTTTTGCTTTCTTTGCCTCTCCCGGATTTTATTTATTAGTCTAGCAGCTTTAACTCGATCGATTCTATTTCTCTACATAGTCTTCCTTGTTTGTCTCGTGATAGAGTGCGCGGCGTTTGAGATGTTCTGCAATTTGTCTTCACCCATAGAAGCGTGTTCTGCAATGTTCTGCAGATGTTCTGCAATTTGTCTTCACCCTCCACCCATAGGTTGGAGGGTTGCCTCCAGCAACCAGGAGGCCTGGTCGACAACCGGGCCGCGGCGACGCTAAGCCCCGGAAGCACCTCAAGGTAACCTCAAGGTATACAGTGAACACCGTTCTCGTTCCAGTCTGGATTTGTTTTCCCCTGGTGATATGTGACTTGCACATATTTCTAGTGCTACCGTCACTGTTCTCTCAAAGCACTAGTTTATATTTACATTGTCTAGCCATTCTTCCCAGCATATTTCTGCGAGGTCTTGGCTTATTTGTTCCCAGTTTGTTAGAAATGAATTTGCTGACTATTCCTCGGATTTGAGGCTGTCTGCAGAGATATATTGTCCATGCTTGTCTGATCTTCGATTAGGCTGTGACACGAGTAATCTGCGTTTATAATCATTATGTCCCTAATCAGTTCGACGTTGTTTGTAAAAAAAATCGGATTAGGATGTTTTTTGTTGGTTCTACTAGCTGCTGGTTTCAGGCAAATCTGTCGCACATCTGCAAGAGGTCACGTGTGTGTGTGTGTGTGTGGTGTGTGTGTGTGTGTGTGTGTGTGTGTGTGTGTGTGTGTGTACTCACCTATTTGTACTCACCTATTTGTGCTTGCGGGGTTGAGCTTTGGCTCTTTGGTCCCGCCTCTCAACTGTCAATCAACCGGTGTACAGATTCCCGAGCCTACTGGGCTCTATCATATCTACCCTTGAAACTGTGTATGGAGTCAGCCTCCACCACATCACTGCCTAATGCATTCCATCCGTTAACTACTCTGACACTGAAAAAGTTCCTTCTAACGTCTCTGTGGCTCATGTGGGTACTCAGTTTCCACCTGTGTCCCCTTGTTCGCGTCCCCCCAGTGTTGAATAGTTTGTCCTTGTCTACCCGGTCGATTCCTCTGAGGATTTTGTAGGTTGTGATCATATCTCCCCTTACTCTTCTGTCTTCCAGTGTCGTAAGGTGCATTTCCCGCAGCCTTTCCTCGTAACTCATGCCTCTTAGTTCTGGGACTAGTCTAGTGGCATACCTTTGGACTTTTTCCAGCTTCGTCTTGTGCTTGACAAGGTACGGGCTCCATGCTGGGGCTGCATACTCCAGGATTGGTCTTACATATGTGGTGTACAAGATTCTGAATGATTCCTTACACAGGTTCCTGAACGCTGTTCTGATGTTAGCCAGCCTCGCATATGCCGCAGATGTTATCCTTTTTATGTGGGCTTCAGGAGACAGGTTTGGTGTGATATCAACTCCTAGATCTTTCTCTCTGTCCGTTTCATTAAGTACTTCATCTCCTATTCTGTATCCTGTGTCTGGCCTCCTGTTTCCACTGCCTAGTTTCATTACTTTGCATTTACTCGGGTTGAACTTCAACAGCCATTTGTTGGACCATTCACTCAGTCTGTCTAGGCCATTTGTTGGACCATTCACTCAGTCTGTCTATAGCCATTTGTTGGACCATTCACTCAGTCTGTCTGTCTGTGTGTGTGTGTGTGTGTGTGTGTGTGTGTGTGTGTGTGTGTGTGTGATATTATTTTGACTGCATTACTACAGCAGTGATGAGGGTCGTGTATAATGTAGATAGTTAGGGATGAAAGTCGTGTAATGTAGAAGAGCCTTCACCTGATCGACGCCGAGTGCCCTCCTGCTTGTGTCATTATACGACAGGTGTGTGCAGATGAGGCAGGACGGAGCAGTAGACAGGTGTACGGCTATGTCGCAACCCCTCCCTCATCATCTTACACCCCAGCCACTCTCCTCCCAGATGTGGGTCAGTGGAGAGTAAGGTTAAGGGGTGAGAGGAAGCGCCCCGTCATGCGAAAGGGGCCCCTCTAGAAGGGGAGGGGGAGAAAAGGATGGAGCGGGCCGCCCTCCTACCCTTTGTTCCCAGGCTCACCCGGGGTGGGGTGGGAATGGTGGGCTGGGCGGGGTACGGAGCCTCAGATAAGACAAGGGGAAAAAAATGCTCACAAACTGTTTAAAAACTTACTCTTGTACTTAAGGAGTGGTCGGATTAACAGGATTAACATCTTTGATCATATAAATTGTTCCTAACTAATACTTAATTGTAACATTAGTGTTTCGAGCTAGACGCAGGGTAACAGAATATTGTTAGTGGAATCAGAACATAATTTTATGCGTATTTAGCCTCACGTGGCCTAATGCAGGGTAGAGTTAACGAGCTTCGTTGAACTGAGATAGCGATATTAACGGCGTAGATAGTGGTAGTTTGTCAGTGGATGATCTGTAGCTGGTAGGGATAACTGAGTGTTGCTGGTGAAGTCTGTCTTCTGGTGAAGGACAGGAGTCGTGTTTTCCTCTTAGTCTGTACAAAATATATCCGTTGTAAAGCACAGGTGCAATAGGCACGCAGAGAGAGTGAGTTCTATAAACATCAGGAGCCTAAGACTTTTCAACAGTCACGGCTACACATAAGGAGCATAACTGGATCAACCAGGCGTCAGGCTGCGAGCCGTCGCGTCCAACAGTTTGGTTGACCAGACGACTACCAGCCGGGAGCCCTGGACTCAGACCGGGCCCCGGGGCTGGTTATAAATATAGCCATCACAAGATAACCAGGTACCGTCCACTCTGACGTGACTCCAACATGTACTAATGGTGTCAAGCTCACCTATGAAGACCAACCCAAAGTTTGAAAGATGATGGTGCTGCCTCTACCGCAGGGCCACCACAATGGTAAGTCTCTTGACACCTACTATTGCAAGGTTTGTGTGAACCATGTGTCTAGAGCACGTCTTTGGCCGCAAACACCTTGAATGGTCAAAATGTTAAAATCAATCCTTAACGGAATATCTTTCCGTACCATGAATATATATATATATATATATATATATATATATATATATATATATATATATATATATATATACTAAGTGAGTATGACCGGTTACTGAAATCAATGCTAGAAAAAGCCCTTAACCTCTCTCTTGATGACCTGCAGTGGAAACAAGCCTCTCTTCCCGTAAGACTTGGGGGCCTCGGAGTTCGAACAGCAACGCAAATCGCTGTTCCAGCCTTCCTCTCCTCCTTATCAGCATCCGACGACCTTGTGAAGGAAATTCTACCTGCCCACTTACATCAGCTGGCAGGTGTACATGATCCCAATTTTACACGCTGTGCCACAGAGTGGGCCTCTCGTGCAGGCCCATCACCTCAACCACCATCCCCAAAAGCCCACAGGCAATCCAGCTGGGATGGCCCCATTGTAGACAAAGTTGCTGCAGAGTGCCTGGATGCTGCATCAACACAGCACGACATTGCTCGCCTCACAGCAGTAGCAGCCCCACATGCAGGGGATTTCCTGTTAGCAACCCCAATGTCGGCAGCTGGCACGCGTCTCACACCACACGCCCTCCGAATTGCTGTGGCCCTCCGCCTTGCTGCCCCAATCCACACCAGATATAGGTGTATTTGCGGCGAGGTGGTGGCTGACGGGTACGGCCACCATGGCCTACTCTGCCAAAGTACAGGAGGATGGCACTCGAGGCACAGTGAAGTTAACGACATCATCAAGAGGAGCCTCACCACAGCTGGATGCCCAGTTGAGAGAAAGCCTCGTTACCTAACGCCCCGTAACTCTGATGCTCTTATTGGTCGCCCGGATGGTATCACAGTGAACCCCTGGAAGAATGGCAAGCAGTTGGTATGGGACTACACGTGCGTATCAACCCTGGCTAACACCTACATTGAACTCAGTGTTGCACAACCAGGTGGCGCTGCCACCCACAGGGAAGCAGCCAAATCCCGTAAGTATAGAGAACTGGATCACCACTACAATTTTGTCCCCATTGCTTCTGAGACACTCGGCGCCTGGGGTAAAAGTGCTACCAGTTTTTTGAAGGAACTGGGTTCTAGGCTCATTGAAACAACAAGGGACCCTAGAGCTGCCAGCTTTCTTTTCCAGCGCCTCAGCGTGGCGATACAGAGGGGAAATGCGCACTGCATCCAGGGTTCCTGCCCGCCATCTGAGGAGCTGGAACTCGACAACTTATGATAACCATCTTTGTAACCTATATGTAACTCCTTTTTGTAACAAAGTTCAAATAAAGCAAATATATATGTGTACATACAAAAGAATGGGGGTGGTAGGAGAAGAAAATATTAGTGTTCAGTGAGAAACCACAAGGTCTCCTCTGAATACGTTTTATTTTCTTCTCCGAGGCTATGGGTCCCCACATTGGCACCAGAGGTGGTACCCTCACAAAAAAATATATATATATTTACATATATATATATATATATATATATATATATATATATATATATATATTTGTATATATATATATATATATATATATATATGTATATTATATATCTATATATAATCTATATATATGTATATATATATATATATATATATATATATATATATGTGGGTGTGTGTGTGTGTGTGTGTGTATCAAAAAAATAAACACGTGATTAAAAATGGACAGTGTCAGACCACGGAGGAAAATTGAAACAGGAATTTCCTTAGTACTTTTGTATATTAATACATCTTCAGAAGGAGTCCTTCTCCTCTAGACTCCTTCTGAAGATGTATTAATATACGAAAATACTTAAGGAAATTCCTGTTTCAATTTTCCTCCGTGGTCTGACGCTGTCATATATATATATATATATATATATATATATATATATATATATATATATATATATATATATATGTCGTACCTAGTAGCCAGAACGCACTTCTCAGCCTACTATGCAAGGCCCGATTTGCCTAATAGGCCAAGTTTTCATGAATTAATGTTTTTCGACTACCTAACCTAGCTAACCTAACCTAACTTGACTTTTTCGGCTACCTAACCTAACCTAACCTATAAAGATAGGTTAGGTTAGGTTAGGTAGGGTTGGTTAGGTTCGGCCATATATCTACGTTAATTTTAACTCCAATAAATAAAAATTGACCTCATACATAATGAAATATGTAGCTTTATCATTTCATAAGAAAAAAATTAGAGAAAATATATTAATTCATGAAAACTTGGCTTATTAGGCAAATCTGGCCTTGCATAGTAGGCCAAAAAGTGAGTTCTGGCTACTAGGTACGACATATATATATATATATATATATATATATATATATATATATATATATATATATATATATATATACATACATACAGGAAATGATGCCGGCTTTACTTGCCAATTTCAAATGTGGTAATCTTGCATTTGACTGAGCAGCGTTTCTTGATGTCTTTTTGATAATGTATAATTATGTTTGAACCAGTTGTCGTGTGCTTGTCGGCGACTACAAAGAGTGAAAGAGTCCTCCAGCAAATTCTAATTGAAATTCAAAATCTGTAATCGTAAATGTTTTCATATTTATAAATAAGTTTACGCAGAATTGCATTACATTATTTGCCAACAAAAAAGTCATAATATTTAATTTTTGTAATGTATAATCTAGATTTAGATTTATTAGCTACATTTAACGATGATTTAAATAACTGGAGAGAAGAGATGCTTCAGCCATGGAAGAAGGTTTACCATTAGAGCGGTGAAAATTATATTGGCAAAACATATAGCATCAAATTGGCATAAGACATATTTTGAGTGAACTAATATAAGCTAAAATTCCATGCAGTTAGATGGTATATTTAGTATATATTAGGTATATATATATATATATATATATATATATATATATATATATATATATATATATATATAACTGAAAACTCACACCCCAGAAGTGACTCGAACCCATACTCCCAGGAGCAAAGCAACTGGTATGTACAGGGACGCCTTAAACCACTTGACCATCACGACCGGACAAAAGGAAGTGATAGCCGAGGCTATATGAACCACTTCCCCGCCGGCACTCGGATGGTAATCTTGGGCATAGCATTTTATCAAATCATCTCATTTTTGGGGCAACACGTGAGGAACACAATGGTCCTGGGGACCATTCAGGCTTGTTTGCATTTGTGTTCCTCACGTGTTGCCCCCAAAAATGAGGTGATTTGATAAAATGCTATGCCCAAGATTACCATCCGATTGCCGGCGGGGAAGTGGTTCATATAGCCTCAGCTATCACTTCCTTTTGTCCAGTCGTGATGGTCAAGTGGTTTAAGGCGTCCCTGTACATACCAGTTGCATTGCTCCTGGGAGTATGGGTTCGAGTCACTTCTGGGGTGTGAGTTTTCAGTTGTATCTAGTCCTGGGGACCATTCAGGCTTGTTTGCATTTGTGTTCCTCACGTGTTGCCCCCAAAAATGAGGTGATTTGATAAAATGCTATGCCCAAGATTACCATCCGAGTGCCGGCGCAGAAGTGGTTCATATAGCCTCGGCTATCACTTCCTTTTGTCTGGTCGTGATGGTCAAGTGGTTTAAGGCGTCCCTGTACATACCAGTTGCGTTGCTCCTGGGAGTATGGGTTCGAGTCACTTCTGGGGTGTGAGTTTTCAGTTGTATCTAGTCCTGGGGACCATTCAGGCTTGTTTGCATATATATATATATATATATATATATATATATATATATATATATATAACATTTATGATCGATGTTCCCTTCGGGAATCTTAATTTTAAGATAAATAGGAAAACCAAGGATATACTGAACATCTTGTTTCAGATTCTTTACTTTAAAATTCATAACGTTTCGAATACTTCTTGTATTCATCATCAGATCTAAAAGAAAATAGAAATCACAATCAAATAAGAGGCAAAACAAAGAACTCATACTGAATATGACTGCCTATCAAAGAAAGGAAAATTATTAAAAAACAAAACACTTAAGCTTACTTAAAGTGATCAATACAAATAAAACTTATTAATTGTCCAAAAGCTAATTCAAAAACATTCAATTACAACAAGAATTTTATAACTACTACAACAAACCATACTATTAAACTTACGTGAAGTGATCAACTGGAATGAGACTTGATAGCTATAACATATATACTAAACACTATAACAAATATTCATATCATGACTACAAATCTACAAAAAATGTATATAAAAATACAAACAGAGTAAGCGACAAATATAAAATACTACTCAGAATCGTATAAAAACTCAAATATTAAATAAAACTAAATAACAAAAATGTATATGTATCCTAAATAAAAAGATTATAATAGTGTACAATGTCAAGCCCGAAATAAGTAAGAAAAGGCAAAAACATGGTAGACTAAAGCAAAATTATAATAAAATTAAACTATCAGAATGAACTATAAAGCAAATTACAGGGCCTACTGTGCACTACACAGTGTACAATTGAACAGCCGAAAGGTTGCTATTTAATAAAGGCCGCAGCTCCTTTATATATAAGGATTCCATTATTCTCAAATCTGACTGGCCATTTATACAAGTGTCCAAAATTTTAAAATCAGATTCCAGCAGAGAATGATTAAACTCATAACAATGGTTTCTAATCTCCGAAAATGCTGGTTTAGACAATGGTAATCCAGTCCTAAAAGAAACTCCCCGGTGCTCAAGTATCCTAATCTTAAAGTTCCGAATGGAACTCCCGATATATCCAGCATTACAGCTGGAACAATTATACATATATACGACACTAGAGCACAGGGAGGTAGGCACTTTATCTTTAAATTTAAAATAAGAGCATAATACCATAGGCTCTTATTTTAAATTTAAAGATAAAGTGCCTACCTCCCTGTGCTCTAGTGTCGTATATATGTATAATTGTTCCAGCTGTAATGCTGGATATATCGGGAGTTCCATTCGGAACTTTAAGATTAGGATACTTGAGCACCGGGGAGTTTCTTTTAGGACTGGATTACCATTGTCTAAACCAGCATTTTCGGAGATTAGAAACCATTGTTATGAGTTTAATCATTCTCTGCTGGAATCTGATTTTAAAATTTTGGACACTTGTATAAATGGCCAGTCAGATTTGAGAATAATGGAATCCTTATATATAAAGGAGCTGCGGCCTTTATTAAATAGCAACCTTTCGGCTGTTCAATTGTACACTGTGTAGTGCACAGTAGGCCCTGTAATTTGCTTTATAGTTCATTCTGATAGTTTAATTTTATTATAATTTTGCTTTAGTCTACCATGTTTTTGCCTTTTCTTACTTATTTCGGCTTGACATTGTACACTATTATAATCTTTTTATTTAGGATACATATACATTTTTGTTATTTAGTTTTATTTAATATTTGAGTTTTTATACGATTCTGAGTAGTATTTTATATTTGTCGCTTACTCTGTTTGTATTTTTATATACATTTTTGTAGATTTGTAGTCATGATATGAATATTTGTTATAGTGTTTAGTATATATGTTGTAGCTATCAAGTCTCATTCCAGTTGATCACTTCACGTAAGTTTAATAGTATGGTTTGTTGTAGTAGTTATAAAATTCTTGTTGTAATTGAATGTTTTTGAATTAGCTTTTTGACAATTAATAAGTTTTATTTGTATTGATCACTTTAAGTAAGCTTAAGTGTTTTGTTTTTTAATAATTTTCCTTTCTTTGATAGGCAGTCATATTCAGTATGAGTTCTTTGTTTTGCCTCTTATTTGATTGTGATTTCTATTTTCTTTTAGATCTGATGATGAATACAAGAAGTATTCGAAACGTTATGAATTTTAAAGTAAAGAATCTGAAACAAGATGTTCAGTATATCCTTGGTTTTCCTATTTATCTTAAAAAAATATATATATATATATATATATATATATATATATATATATATATATATATATATATATGCAATTGATGATCACAAAACACTGATCATTTTTATGTGGAAAATCCACAGAATTTCTCTGTGGATTGGGATGGAATCCACAGAGAAAACTTCTCTGTGGATTTTCCGCACCACACACACCACACACACACAACACACACACACACACACACACACATATATATATATATATATATATATATATATATATATATATATATATATATATATATATAGGAGGGGTACAACCTCTGGTGCAAGTGTAGGGACCCATAGCCTCGGAGAAGAAAATAAAGAGCACTCAGAGAAGACCTTGTGGATCCTCACTGAACACTTTGATATTTTCTTCTCCTACCACCCCTATTCTTTTGGTATGTGTGTATGTTTATCTAACTTTATTTGAAAATGTCATTACACAAAAAAAGTTACAATATTGATTACATTCAGGGTACAAGGCTGCTTGTCACAAGTTGAAAAGCTCCTCCAGCTCCTCAGATGGTGGGCAGGAACCATGGATGCAGTGAGAATTTCCTCTCTGGATTACCACACTGAGGCGCTGAAAAAGAAAACTGGCAGCTCTAGGGTCTCTAGTTGTTTCGATTTGCTTAGACCCCAACTCCTTCAAAAAGCTAGCAGCACTTTTACCCCAGGCACCAAGTGTCTCTGAGGCAATGGGGATAAAATTGTAGTAGTGCTCAAGGTCTCTGTATTTACGTGACTTGGCCGCTTCCCGGTGATTGGCAGCACCTCCTGCTTGAGTAGCACTGAAGTCAACATAGGTATTGGCTAAAGTTGAGACGCAAGTGTAGTCCCACACCAACTGTCTACCATTCTTCCAGGGGTTCACCGTGATTCCATCTGGGCGACCGACAGGCTCATCAGAGTCGCTGGACATTAGGTAGCGGGGCGCTCTCTCTGCTGGACAGATATATATATATATATATATATATATATATATATATATATATATATATATATATATATATAGTAAAAATGGAAGGGAGTACCACCTCTGGCTGGAAGAAGGGGGACCCATAGCCTCGGAGGAAATCACACATAACGCATTGGAGGGAATGTAGGTCCCCTCCAATACTGTTTCTGTGTGCTTTTCTCCTACCACCCCCTTCCTTTTTTATGCTTTATTGTGTATTTAAAGGTTACAAACATACAAGACAAATGCCTAAAGGTTATATATCTCTTGAAGCTCCTCCGCTCCGGACAGGAACCGAGGACGCAGCAAGCATTTCCCCCTCTGGATCGCCACACTGAGGCGCTGAAACAAAAAACTGCAAGCCCTTGGGTCTCTGGTGACGTCGATGAGCTTGGAACCCAATTCCTTGAGAAATCCCAAGGCACTCTTGCCCCAGGGGCCATGCGTCTCAGACGCTATGGGAACAAAGAGGTATTGGCCTGCCAGTCGCCTGAATTTGAGAGATTTGCTGTTTCCTTGTGGTTGGCTGCCCCACCTGCTTGATCAGCTCCGAAGTGTACATAGGTGTCAGCCAGGGTGGATACACATGTGTAGTCCCACACCAACTGTCTACCCTCCTTCCATGAGTATATGGTGATGCCATCAGGGCGAAGTGCGGGGAAATCCGGGTTCTTGACCCCTAGGATGCGAGGTTCTCTCTCCGCTGGGCACTTAGCCGAGACGAGGCTTCTCTTGATGATGTCATTGACCTCGTTGTGTCTTGCATGCCAGCCCTTTGTGCTTCCGCAATGCAACCCAT
>WNGS01164366.1:11264-27389 GCA_020271785.1 Procambarus virginalis
ACTATTACGCAATGCGTTTCGGGCAAGAAACATTATATCTAAAACTTAATACTAATTGAGCAAAAAGAATAAAATGTTTGAGAACAGATACAAATAAGATAAAAAAAGGGGGGAACATGACTGAAAAACCAGCACAAATACAATATGTAGACAAACAGCGTTGAATAAAAAAATAAGACATGGGTTGACAATAGAGGGGTAAGGTAGGTTACAGGGAATTTATCAGGTAGTGTTTAGTTTTACATAATTTTAGTTTTACATATTTATTGGACCCCATACTCATCCTGTGGGTGGTATTGGACCCCATACCCATCCTGTGGGTGGTTGGAGCCCCATACCCATCCAGTGGGTGATAGTGGACGCCCTACTCATCCTGTGGGTGGTATTGGACCCTATACCCATCCTGTGGGTGGTTTGAGCCCCATACCCATCCAGTGGGTGACAGTGGACGCCATACTCATCCTGTGGTGGTATTGGACCCCATACCCATCCTGTGGTTGGTTGTGAGCCCCATACACATTCTGTGGGTGGTAGTGGACGCATACTCATCCTGTGGGTGGTATTGGACCTCATACCCATCCTGTGGGTGGTTGGAGCCCCATACCCATCCAGTGGTGACAGTGGACGCCATACTCATCCTGTGAGTGGTATTGGACCCCATACCATCCTGTGGGTGGTTGTGAGCCCCATGCACATCCTGTCGGTGGTAGTGGACGCCATACACATCCAGTGGATGGTATTGGACCCCATACCCTTCCTGTGGTGATGGATGATCCCCATACCCATCCTGTGGGTGGATGTGACCCCCATACCCATCCTGCGGGTGGTATTGGACCCCTTACCCACCTAACAGGTTTTAGTGGACCCTATACGCATCCTATAGTTGATATATAGTAGACACCACACCATTTGCAGTAGTTTACCCCATAGAAAACATAACATCGTTTTCTGTTAGCGCTCCTACAGAACATTCTTTAAATATTTTTAAGGCACAAACTATTGTATATTATATTGATTGGTGAAGCACTGTAATTCTATGTAATAATTTATAGTGCTTATTATAATTTACTAAGAACAACTAATATTTCTCAAAACAAAACTACGAGCCTTCAATAGGATGTAGCTGATTTGTAATATTCTAAGAGCATGGACAATAGTAGGTAAATTTCACAACCCATGTGGGACCTGAAAACTACAATTTTCATTATATGTGAACCAATCACGACTATTCTGCTATCTACGTTGATGGACGGGTACTGTGAGACGTAAATTGGTACGTGATGAAGAGTTTGGGCCTTGGTAAAAAAGTTAACTCGGAATATACCACATATGTACTAAATCACATTCACATATGGATTTTAAGCATTAAGTCATATATGTGCTGTCTTGTGTGAGGACGGGTTGGATGGACAGGAGAGCGAGGGGAGCAAGTGGCTTCAAACTGTTTATGACCACGAGGGTCAGACCGTGACAAATGGAAAGGATGACCCAAAGTGTCATCCTTTCCATTTGTCATAAAAATCATAAAAAATAAAAAAAATAAAAATTTGAGAGAGTGCTAAGAAGTAAGCTCATAAACTATATGGAATCACAGCATCTCCATAACCCCCGACAACATGGTTTCAGAACAGGGCGCTCTTGCCTGTCGCAGTTGCTGGACCACTATGCTATGGCATTAAATGCTATGGAAGACAAATAAAACGCTGATGTAATTTACACAGATTTCGCAAAAGCTTTTGATAAATGTGACCATGGTGTTATTGCACATAAAATGCGCTCAAAAGGAATTACCGAAAAATAGGCAGATGGATCTACAATTTCCTGACCAACAGAACCCAATGTGTAATAGTCAACAAAATAAAATCCAGCCCATCAACCGTTAAGAGCTCAGTCCTCCAGGGCACTGTGCTTGCTCCAGTACTTTTCTCATCCTCATATCGGACATAGACAAGAACACAACCTATAGCACTGTATCATCCTTTGCAGATGACACTACGATCTTCATGAGAGTAGGCAACATAGAGGACACGGCAACCTCCAGTCAGATGTAGATCAGGTCTTTCTATGGGCTACAGAAAATAATATGGTGTTTAACGAAGATAAGTTCCAGCTCATGCGCTATGGAAAAAATGAAAATATAAAAACGGAAACCACGTACAAAACTCAGACAAATCATAACATAGAACGAAAGGAAAAGTAAAGGATCTGGGTGTACTCATGTCGGAAGACCTTACCTTTAAAGAACACAATAAAGTAGCCGTCACAACTGCAAGAAAAATGACAGGTTGGATAACAAGAACTTTTCACACTAGAGATGCTATACCGATGATGACACTTTTCAAAACGCTTGTGCTCTCTAGAGTGGAGTACTGCTGCACAATGACAGCCCCTTTCACAGCTGGAGAAATTGCTGACCTGGAGAGCGTGCAGAGGTCCTTTACTGCTAGAATCCACTCAGTAAAACATCTAAACTATTGGGACCGACTAAAGTGCCTAAATCTGTATTCCCTTGAGCACAGGCGGGAGAGATACATAATAATTTACACGTGAAAATATTAGAGGGGCTGGTCCCAAACCTGCACACAGAAATAACACCACATGAGACCAGAAGACATGGCAGGATGTGCAGAATACCCCCGTTGAAAAGCAGAGGTGCAACTGGTACTCTGAGAGAGAACTCTATCAACATCAGGGCCCGAGACTGTTCAACACGCTCCCGCTACACATAAGGGGCATAACTGGCAAACCCCTTACAGTGTTCAAGAGAGAACTGGATAAGCACCTCCAAAGGATACCTGATCAACCAGCTGTGACTCATACGTCAGGCTGCGAGCAGCCGCGTCCAACAGCCTGGTTGATCAGTCCAGCAACCAGGAGGCCTGGTCAATGACCGAGCCGCGGGGACGCTAAGCCCCGGAAGCACCTCAAGGTATCCTCAAGGTAAGGGAGGGAAGGCAAGCGAGGGAAGGGAAGGGGAAGAGGAAGGGGAAGAGAAAGGGGGAAGGAGCTATGGTGTGCATATACCATTACAACATATTATAATATTGCTTCGCCAATCAACATTATGGCCTTGCGTCCGTGGCCTTGCCCTGAACTATATCCGATCGTATCCTTGTGACAGACACCAATATATAGTCATCAATGATATAACCTCTCCTACTTTACCACTAACCGTAGGGGTGCCACAGGGCAGCATCCTAGGACCCCTCCTGTTTCTTATATGCATCAATGATCTCCCTAATGTCTCTAACAAGCTTAAACCTATATTGTTTGCTGATGATACTACTCTCATCTACTCTGACCCAACCCACTCATGTTAAATAATGATGTAAACAATGAATTAAAAAAAAGTCCACTTGTGAGTAGTGTAAAGTGCGCCAGATCAAATCCGTTTTGCTTTTTTCGACAAGGAAGGTATTAATAAGACATTAAAAAAAATGGACATATGTTAGATGAATAGTTTAGCACTAATAATGTTGAAATATTAATGGAGAATGTATGTGTTTTATATAGAGCTGATCGGAAATCATATGTACCAATTTTATATGTGGAATTCTGACTTTTGGGGAGTTGGTTAAACTCAGCATATTATAATTAATGTCCTAAATATACCTAGAAAAATATCATGCAAATTGTGTATTGTTTGACCTAGTTGTTTGTATTTGTACATATATAGCACAGATTATATATTTTGCATAAGTCGTATGATTATTGCAATTATGTATTGATTATATTTCTATAAATTGTGTATTGTTTTGTGCAAGTCGTATGTATTAATTGTATATGTTTTTGTATGTGTATTTGTGGAAATTGTGTATTTAATGAATATGTGCTAGTTATGTATTGCTCATATTTTGTTAAGTTGTGTATTGATTATATTTTTGAGCAAGTTATGTATTAATTGTGTAAATGACGTAATTGTATTTGAGTAAATCGTATATTTATGCTGGTTGTGTATTTTCATATTTGGGGTAGTTATATATTGTACGTATTTGTGCTAGATATGTATTTGTGCAAGTTGCGTAATAATTATGAAAGATGTGTAATATTTGTGAAAGTTGTGTATTAATTGCGCATGTTGTGTAATTGCATATGGATGAATTGTTTATTTATACCTTTGTGTATTGATTGTCATTGTGCAAGTTGAGTAATTATATAGCAAGTTTGCTTGCATTAATTGTGCAAAGATATATAATAATTACACAAATTGTGTAATAATTGTCCATGTTTTATAATAATTTTTGTGCTAATAGTGCATTTATGCAAGTTGTGTTTTTAATTTGTTGACGTGGAACTGGTGCAACTGTATTTTTGTGTGCAAATTGTGCATTTTGTGTAAGATCTGTAAACTGAAAAATAGACCTTAATGGTGTAAGTGTATTTGGTTTATGAGACGATGTATGGGTATTTTGTGAAAATTATGTATGTGGAATTGTGGAATTTTAGTGAAAGCGCATTTTTGATTGTCTAAATGCATAAGCATTTTATATATTTGTGCGAATACCATACTTTGTGTATATGCCATACTCTGAGTGTACATGCAATATTGTGTAAATGGTATATTGTTGTGTGCAACTGACATATTTTGTATGTAAATGTCATATTTTTGTGTGATGGTATATTTTGAGTGTAAATAATATATTTTGTGCATAAATGATATATTTGGTGTGCAAATGCTGTATTTTCTGTGTATGTCATAAATTACATCTGATTAATGGGGAAATGGTGGCAAAAAACTAGGCTATTCTCTATGAATGTATAGGTTGTGGAGTATGTGTAGGTATGTATGCTTGTATTTTTGAGTGTTAGTTTAGAAACAAGTTACCTGATTTGGGTAGCAAGACTAGGATTTTTTGAGGTGTAGAAATGATTAGCCTATGAATATAGTGGCTAGCATCCAACTGAGTTGCTAGATGGATGAATTGAGGTGCGACATTTGCATAGCTATTTGATGGATGTGAGGACGGTTGACTAGCCTATGAACACAGCTACTAATCCGCTGTACTGCCAGATGTGTGGTAACTACTTGTGGATTATAGTCCGATATCTAGCTATAGGGTTTCATAATTGCTGATGTGTATAAAACTAGAATGAGAGCTATTTATTAAAACTATTACTTTAAGTGGGATCTCTTGGTTGTTTTAAACATAGGGTGGACATGAATATGAATGAGATTGGGTGGAGATATATAGGAGCTGCCTCGTATGGGCCAATAAAACTTCTGCAGTTACCTTTATTCTTATGTTCAGCTCACCTGCTAAGTGGCCAGATGTACCATTCTGCTTAAATAGCGGTACGACATTTGGGTTGCTGTTATACTTTTGCACTTATTATAGAATAATAATTACAGTTGTGGATGATTAAAATGTATATTCTTAAACCTCTGATTAGGTTAGATGGGGATGGTTAGTCTAGTCATTTTTGAATAATAACATTAAATACACATGCCAGTAGGACACTAAAGGCAGCATTGGTCATCTGGTGACGTCACACATAGTTGACCAGTCAGGTGCTGTGATGCCTTGACACTTATATGCTAATGGCCAGCAATACCATATCCCTATACCTGAGGTCGCTTTTCGCGATGTCGCTAAACAACAACAACAACTGGTCTGTAGAATGTATTTGTTTGTTATACATAATAAGTTAGGTTAGGATGGTTTGAGAGGGTTTGATAGGGTTTATGAAATGAATAACAGAATACATAAGCGGAAATACGAGCAAAGGTAACTGAATATCGTCTCTGGTGAAACACAGAGTACAGTTGAGGTATTGGGAGTGATTAAGAGTTCGCACTTATGTGTGAACCTCCTATAGGACCCGCATTAGCACGTTGGCTGGAAGCTCATTGGGGGGCTTACAGCGCATTAGGGATGACGTCAGAAAAGCAGGTGATTGCAGAAGGCCTTATTTGAAAACATGAGAGACTTGCTTTACTCAACGTAGTCCATATGATCACTGAATGAGTATTTTGATTTGTTATATGCTACAGTAAGGCGTGCAAAGCATGTTTTTTGAGCGAATGTGAGATGTGCATATATATTCATGCCCTTGCATATACATTTATGCGTTTATGCAGCAATATTGGATTACTACTGAAATCGCATTGAAGTCTCCATGCCTGACAGGGGACTGTTTTCATAGAAATGGTTGATAGTTGGTTTCCATTTTTATTTTACCGTATGCTCAATAAGCAATCTCCAAAGAAAGACGGACAAAGCTTTAATTACATTCTCTAGAAAAACGAAGAAATAGATGTGACATGATAGAGGTGTGACTGAATGGTCATAGTAAAGGGGGATATTAATAACCAATTATACATATCAACATGAAACAGAACAGGAATAAATTGGATAGGTTTTTTAGATTTATGAAAAGACCTGGGTAAATACAGGTAACAGGGGACGAACTCGAAAATACACATATAACTTCTTTCAGAGCTGCTCCCCTTTGTTTCATATGAATGGATTTCATTCCTATGCTCAATAAAAGATCCGGGGTGGACATGCTATTTCAGTAAACTAACTTATTCAGGGAAGATGAAGACCGGCCAGCTGATGACGTCATTTGTTCATTAGCGATGCCTGTGCATGGGTCACTGGGGTAACGAAATTTGGGTATGCCAAGGACCAGCATTTTAATCCTACCCCCAGGCAAATTGAAGACTGGCTACCCGATGACGTCATTGACCATGGCTATGCCTGTGCAAGGGTCACTGGGGTAACGAAATTTGGGTGGGCCAGATCGAAGCCGTTTAATCTCACTGGGGTAACGAAATTTGGGTGCGCCAGATCGAAGCCATTTAATCTCACTGGGTAAGGAAATTTGGGTGCGCCAGATCGAAGCCGTCGAAAAAAGCAAAACGGGTTTGATCTGGCGCACTTTACACTACTCTTGTGGATGTCAACCAACAAACTTACCCTAATCAGAAAAGACCTACTGTATCTTATTTGGAAACAAATCAACAAATGCAATTCTGCTTCAGATAGATAATGTAAACATTAGCATTAAAAATGATGGAAAGTTCCTTGGCCTATACTTAGACAAGAGACTCAACTTCAGCACCCATATGCAACACGTAACTAAAAAGGTTTCTAAAACAGTTAGTATACTCTCTAAGATCAGATATTATGTACCCTACTCTGCTCTCCTCTCACTCTATTATGCACTTATCTATCCCTTTCTTACTTATGGTATCTGTGCATGGGGGTCTACCACTGCAAACTACCTCAAGCCCATCATCGTCCAGCAAAAATCTGCTATCAGGACAATAACAAACTCTGCCTTCAGACAACACACAGCTCCCTTGTTCAAATCCCTAAACATGCTAAACATATATTCCCTCTATACATTCTCTTGTGTAAATTACGTTTATAAAACCCTTTGGCTAAGTGCAAACCCTGTTCTGAAACTCTTCCTGGACAGATGTAATAGAACACATGCCCACCACACCAGACATAAATATCTCTTTGATATCCCCAGAGTCAAACTTAATCTGTGTAAACACTCTATGCAAATAAAGGGACCTAGTCTATGGAACTCACTCCCTAATGATTTGAAAAGCTGTCTAACTTTTGCCTTATTCAAAAATATAACCAAAAAGTACCTAATTTCATCTTCATGCCCTCCCCTCTATCCCATCACTGAGCCAGGGAGCAGTGTCCTCTCAATCCTCTCCTACTTCCATGCTTCCATCCTACTTTACGAAATTCAAGCGTGCTTCTGGTCCCTCACTGGATTTCCCTAACTGGACCGAGAATCAGTGGTTCAAAAAGTTGTGCTTAGTCCTTGAGACTCAAAATACGATCATCCTGACTCTTCAAACTGAGAATCAAGCGAACCGCATGAACCTTCATCAACAACAACAAGAAATAGCCCTTCCTCGCGAGGATATTAGAAACTTTAAGGCTAGCCAAGATCAACTCCAGCATGACTTGAATGATCTCCGTGAGGAAAATATGCGTCTGAAAACTGATGATGCCATAAAAAAAACAAGAGGAAGGTCTCAACAAAATGACTGCATGTATCATTACATTAACCGCCCAACGTTCCATCTCCCAGGATGAACAAGAGCAGCAAAAGCTGCTCGACTCTGTTATTGAGTCGTCCCAAGTTATTCCTGTGGAACGTGAAAGTGAAAAGTGTATTGAAATAGTTCATGCTCTCATAAAAGACGAATTGCGTGTCACTCTAAACAAAACAGACATTATTGCTGCGTACAGAGTAGGCAAAAAGAATCCATCAGGACAAAACCAGCGAAAACTTCGCCTCAAGCTAGCTTCGCAAACCATAAAATCGCATCTTGCCCGGACAACTGCATCCCAACGAAAGCAAATCTACATCAAGGAGTGCTTGACTAGAAAAAGACAGCATCTCCTCCACCGCCTGTATCAAATCCGTTATCAAAACCCAGATGCGATTCATCAGTGCTTCGTTAGAGATGGCATGATTAAAGTGAGAAAGATTTCAGGAGGTAAAATGTTTACGATTGCTAATGAGGATAACCTCAACACTTTCCTCTCCCAATGTGGTTTGTCTCACTTTATTATCTCTCCCAATGAGTCAACATAATTAATCCCCTTGTCACCTAGTGCGGGCTAGGTAACCAAAGTCTCTTTGTTACACTTTTTTTTTATTAAATTTTAATTAAATTTTTATTAGTCATTTATTGGGCTTAATTAATTGAGAGCATTAATATTTTCTTTAGTTCTTACTAATTATAGCATCATACCTAAACTATTTATAGTTATTAATCATTATATTAAATTTGCCTATGTTTATTATTCAACTTTTTCTTTGCTTCCATTTATTACCTAAGTTGCTGAGCCTCGCTATACTCCCTTACTCCATTGTACCCCTGGCTTTGCCTGTGTCTCAAAAGGCAAATTATTACTTACAGTGTACCTGAGAGTACTTGTAAGCAATCTACCTCATTTTTCTTTTTTTTTGCTCATTTTGTGTTTGTCTTGTATAGTCTTGTTTATATTTTTATTATTTCCCCCCTTTTATATCAAAACTTTATTTTGTAACTGCCATTCTTGCCTTGTTTTCCTACAACCAGGCTTCTTATGCAAACAAGTATAGACCCAGAAATAAACCTCTTATCCTCTATCTATGACAATCATCACTTTAATGATCAAAATTGCAGATATTTTACAGCACATAATGTAAACAATGTATTAACACATAATCACAATATCTCTGTAATTAACTTGAATGTAAGATCTCTAAGCAAACCCTTCGATGATGTTAGCGCCTTGATTGAAACTATTGGCAACAAATTCTCTTTTATTATACTTACTGAAACGTGGTTAAAAGAGGATACTACTCAACTCTTTAACATGCCAAACTACTCAGCAATTCACAACTGTCGACCATTTCAGAGAGGTGGTGGTACTGCTCTTTACTACCACCAAGAACTAACATGCTTAAAAGTAATTAGAACTAGAGACTACTGTGGGGAGTATATCTTCGCCAGTTTCAGAGTCAAGGGTGCTGAGTCTGTCCTGACTGTAGGAACAGTCTATAGAATTCCTAACACTGATGTGTACGAATTCAACTCTAACCTTAGAAATCTAATACTAGATAACAGGCTGAACAAAAACCATCTAATTATCGCAGGGGACTTTAATATTGACCTCTGCGAGCCTGAAAACCCTCCTGCTGCCAGCTTCCTCAACTGTATGAATTCCTGCTTCCTCATACCCTTAATCACTAGACCTACTAGAATCACTGATAGTACTGCCACGGCTCTTGACCACATTTGGACTAGCATAACCTCTCCACTTACTTCAGGGATAATCATCGATTTTGATATCAACTGGGAGTCCGAATTAGGTAACATAAGGGACATCAACCTAGCAGTGCAATCATTTCTTCAAAAAACTTTCAGCCTTTATAACACGCACTGTCCTATGCTAACGAAACAAGTCACAACTAAAAGGCTACACAATCCTTGGCTTACAAAGGGAATACTTAAATCCATTAATAAGAAACATGACCTTGAGAAGAAGTATAGTTTAGGAATCGTCTCCAAAGAATTTTCAAAGAATTACTCGTCATTGCTATCTAAAATAATTAGAAGAGCCGAAACTAAATACTACGAAGATAAATTTACCCAAACAAAGGGCAACATTAAGAAAACATGGAACACAATTCCACAAATATTGGGATCAAAGAAGAGTTTAAATAACAAACCAATACTCCTGTCAAATAACGATGGTCAGCTTACAGCCTCTGATACTGCTATTGAGTTCAATAGGTTCTTCTCTTCCATTGGGTCATCCCTTGCAAATGATATTCCATCTTCCAGTACTGATGTTCAGGACTATCTTACAGGTAACTATCCACAGTCTATGTACCTAACGCCTGGAAATTCCACTGATGTTAATGAGATAATCCTTTCCCTTAAAACCAAGTCTAGTGCCTTGAGGAGATGCCAACTTTAATTTACAAAAAAGCCTCCAGATCTTTAGCCCCTGCTATTGCATTGCTCTTCAACAAGTCACTTGAACTCCAAACCTTTCCAGATATTCTAAAAAAAAAAGCGAGAGTAACCCTTGTCTACAAATGTGGTGATCTCACTGATGTTAACAACTACAGACCTATATCAATCCTGACAAACTTGTCAAAAATATTTGAAAAACTAATCTACAAGCAGCTTTACTATTATCTAGCCAAACACAATATACTTAGCTCTTGTCAATATGGCTTCAGACCCCAAAAAAGCACTAACGATGCACTTATTAGTATGATTAACTTGACATATGCAGCTCTTGATAAAAATGAGTTCCCTGTTGGGTTATTTGTAGACCTGCGTAAGGCTTTTGACACTGTCAACCACCAAAACCTTCTTTTTAAATTACATCATTATGGAGTCAGAGGACACTCCCTGCAATACTTCAAATCTTACCTTACTGACAGGCTCCAGTATGTTTCTGTGAATAATTCAATTTCTCCTACCCTACCCATCAACATTGGTGTTCCTCAGGGCAGCATACTTGGCCCTCTCCTCTTTCTCATCTACATTAATGACCTTCCAAATGCCTCCAAACATCTCAAACCAATTCTATTTGCTGACGACACAACCTTCATTTACTCCAGTCCTGACCCCCTTGCTCTTAATGTCACAGTGTATACTTAGCTAAATAAAGTTCATCTTTGGCTAACTGCCAACAAATTCACCTTCAACATTGACAAAACTTTCTATATTTTGTTTGGCAATAAATCCTCAAATCAAATAAATCTCAGGATAAATAATACCCAAATTTGTAACAAAATATATGGCAAATTCCTTGGCGTTCTCATTGACCACAAACTGAATTTCCAGGGACACATCAATATAAATAAAAATGGAAATGTTCGTTTGTTCAAAATCGCTAATCTCCGAAAGTTCTTCATCGATTGCTTTGAAATTTTTACACAATGTTCCATTCGCATCTGAACAGGTTTTTATATACATACTTTATAGATGTCACGTCTGTGATGGTAAAAAAAATATGTTTGTTCTGAAAAACTGTGTTTTTCATGTGAGGGAAATCTTCAAAACCTCTTTACCGATTGCTTTGAAATTTTGACACAACGTTGCATGCGAATAGGCGCGTCTTTTTATATATCTACTATATACATGCCTCACCTGTCACAGGAAAAAAACATTCTTTTTTTGACAAACTTCACCATCTATTGAACGTAAGAGCAACACAATCTGTAATCTCAGAAAGTTCTTCACCGATTGCTTTGAAATTTTGACACAACGTTCCATTTGCATACATGCGTGTTTTTATATACCTACTATATAGATGCCACACCTGTGACAGGTAAAAACATGCGTTTATGAAAAACAGCGCCATCTGTTTCATGTAAGAACAACATACGATATACAAAATGAGTTATAATTCCATTTCAATGTTTCCGATTGCACTGATAAATTGAATTTTCATAGATTTTTATTTATTTTCATTTTGATTTAATTATTTTATGTGACGTTGCATTTGAATTGAGCTGTGTTTTTTACCATGATGTTCATTTTGTGGATATAGCTTAATTTTTTTAGTTTTTAACTGTTCTTCTTATTTGTCAGTGCAATTGGTGGTGAAATTGAGCTGTGTCGATTGATCTGCATTTGAATATAAATATTTCGCTAGTATTTATTATTTTTGTTTTGAAAACAAGAAAATGGATAACACGTTTATTTCACAGCTACAAATTTGCAACAAACAGCTATGAATCCATCGGCTACAACGTTAACTGCTTTATTCACGTTATGTTAAAATGATGCGTTTGCGAAAACACTGCTGTATTCTGAAGTGCCTACGTATTACACATGGAATGCCAGTAGAAAATATTTTGAACGACGCAAACAAGGAAAGCGAGTCGACAGACAACCTGGCATATTCAAACAAACTACAATTGGCAGACTGTACACTGTGCATCCCAATCAAGTTGAATGCTTCTTTCTTTGCATGCTGTTGGTAAATTTGCCCGGTTCGACGTCTTTCCAGCCATTGAGATTTGTCAACGGCGTTACACATACCATTTTCCGTAGTGCATGTCAAGCTCTGAATTTATTGGAGGACGACTGACACTGGGATGCATGCATTAGTGACGTCCAACACGTCACATACAAATCAAATTCGTGCATTAATTGCAATCATATTGATCGCCTGCTCTCCTTCATCTCTAACTGAGTTATCGGAGAAATATAAATCACACATGGCTGAAGATATTATCGGTCGAATACTCAAGGAAAATTCATATATGAAAATGGATTTCACAGCAGAAATCTACAACGAAGCGTTGATAATTATTGAAGATTTGTGCTTAAAAATCACGAACAAAGTTCTAAATTAATTGGAAATGCCATCGGCGAATCGATCTGCTGCTGCGTCGTTTGATTTAGAATTGCATCGTGAACAAAATGAGAAAACGGCTAATCTGTTGTCGTATGTGCAATCAAATTTTCCTACGCTAACACTTGAGCGAAAATTCTTTTACAATCAAATAATTCAAACTGTCGATAACAGGTTTGGAGAAATCTTCTTAGATTCGCCAGGAAAAATTGTAAAACCTTCCTAATTAGATTGATTCTGGCAGCATTTCGATCCCAAAATGACCTAACTTAAGCTCTTGCATCATTCAGAATAACTGCGACATTGCTACCAGGTGGAAGAACTGCTACTTCAGCTTTGAAATCGCCATTGAACATACATTTCATTGAAACTCCCACGTGCAACATTTCTAAAGCATCCAACATGGGAAAAGTATTCCAGAAATGTAAACTTATTGTTTGGGATGAATGCACGATGGCCCACAAAAAATCGCTCGAGGCTCTTAATTTTAACTTTTTTATGTGGCGCCACAAAGTAGAGTATTTAGGCGGGCATTTATTTCGTCCGCCGGTGTCGATCGAGCAATTACAGGTAATGTTTGCCTGAAATCTCCTGTAAGCAATATTAATGCGTTCCCAAATGGTCTGATGTGTCCACAAAAATTTTTCAATGATCGATTAACTACAAATATGCGTGTCCACCTGCAAACGATCCATCAGCTGAGATATTCTCACATCAATTGCTGGAAATTGGGAACCGGAAACGTGCCAGTTGATCTGACCTCAGGACGAACTTCATTGTCTCATAACTTCTACATTTTAGTGGCGTCAAAAGAAGAATTGGTTGAAAAAGTATTTCCCAATATTTAAACCAATTAAAAGAATCACGATTGGCAGAATGAACGAGCTGTTCTTGCGGCAAGAACAAAGACGTCTACGAACTAAACAATATTATTCAGTCTAACGTTCAGAGCGAGGCAGTCACATACAAGTCCGTCGACGTACTGTTGTGGAAGCAGATGAAGCAGTTAATTATCCAAGAGAATTATTGAATTCACTCGATCAGCCAGGGACACCATCACACGTACGGCAATTGAAAATCTGCATGCCAATTATCATGTTGCCAAATATCAACCAGCCAAAACTTTGCAATGCCGCGGCCTTGCAGTAAAAAAAATAATCACCGACGTCGTAGAAGTAACAATCTTGACAGGACCTTTCAAAAGTGAAGATTCCCCATTCCTCGTTTTCCTATAATTCCAGTAGATATGTCATTTCAATTTAAGGGATTGTAATTTCTAAATTGATTGGAGTTTGCAATCACCATCCACTAAGCTCAGGGCCAATCTTTAGAATTGTACAGTTTATATCTAGACACAGATTGCTTCTCACATGGACAATTATATGTTGCGTGTTCTAGAGTCGGCAAACCAGACAATCTCTATATCTCCACAGACAATGAAACAAAAAAAAATATTGTTGCTTATTATGCAGTGCTTATACCCACAAGCATTGTGAAATTTAACATATTAGAAATGAGCGCTTTCTCTTTTCCTTCTTCACATTAACCAGACTGAGCCACAGCAACACGTGGCTGGTACAGATAGTTCTAAATATATCAAAAAAAGATTAAAAAACTGTTGGCATTCTTTCTAAGATCAGATATTATGTACCTCGCCTGCCCTGGTGACGCTCTATTACTCCCTCATCTTTCCTTATCTCAACTATGGTATTTGTGCTTGGGGTTCTACTACCTAAAATCATTTACGTCCTCTAATTACTCAACACAAAGCTGCTATTAGGACAATATCTAACTCTTGGCCCCAGACATCACTCGGTACCCCTACTCAATCTCTGAATATGTTAGCTATAAAGTCACTGCACATCCTCTCATGTGTATTATAATATATATATATATATATATATATATTAATATATAGTATTATAGATATATATATATATCTATATTATATATAGATATTATATAATATATACATTATATATATAATATATATATATATATTAATATATTAATATATTATATAATATATATAATATATATAATATATATATATATATATATATATATTATATATATATATTATATATATATATATATGCAATTGACGATCACAAAACACTGATCATTTTATGCGGAAAATCCACAGAGAAAATGAAAGGAGGTAACGTTTCGACTTGGTTAAAGCCTTTGTCAAACCAGACTGACAAGAGGAGAAGGGAAGGGGGAGGATATATAGGCCGACACCTGACCAACCCAACCCTAGGGAAAGAATTAACCAGAGACAGGTAAAGCTTAGCTTAGAATGGTCAAAGAGGATTAAGCGGTCAGAGAAAAGGATGAAAGATTAAAGAAAAGCCTCATGAACATGCAATAAATGAATATATAAATATAAAAATTATAATGAGACATTGTAAGCCTCTCTAACAATTAGTTTTTTCTTAAACTGTTGTGCATATTATAACTTAAAAATGGATCAAGTTTGTACATTCCAGTACTAACATTAAGAAGATTTGGACACTGACTGATTAGAGCAGACTCAATCAAATTCCGTTCCACGAAACCCACAATTGGTAATGCTTTTGCACCATTCCAGTTAATATTGTGATCGCATAAATTCGTATGTAGATACAATGCATTAGACGTTTGGGCAGTTCTAATACTATAAGCATGTTGTGACAACCGCAATTGTAAGGACTTTCCTGTTTGTCCAAGGTACACAGAATCACAATCATTGCAGGGAATTGAATACACGCAACCTGCTGTATCAGGGGAGTTTTTTATTAAATGGATTTGATCGTACTATTAGTGAACACCAAATTTATATTAAGTTTCTTAAAAATCAAAGACAATTTTTCAAGTCCACTCGCATAAGGTACAACCAATGAGTTAATAATTTCTGGTTTCGCCTTAGGGATGTGATTATAAAACGTACGCTTGGCTTGTTCAAACGAGAAATCCAAAACCTCTTAGGATATTGTAAACTCTTCCCGATTTCATATATTATAGCAATCTCTTCATCAAAAAACTCAGGGCTGCACACCCTCAAAGCTCGTAGAAACATTCCTGAAAATACTGCCCGTTTAACTTTACTATGATGATTCGAATAAAAATGAACATACGACCCCACGTTGGTAGGTTTCCTATACACATTAAATTTGAACTTTCTAGTGACTCTATGAATCATAATGTCCAAAAACGGAAGCATACCATTCACCTCAGTCTCACAAGTGAATTTTATTGAAGGTACCAAAGAATTGAGTTCATTAAGAAAAACTAT
>WNGS01164366.1:28389-57104 GCA_020271785.1 Procambarus virginalis
AACACTGATGTGTCGAATTCAACTCTAACCTTAGAAATATAATACTAGATAACAGACTGAATAAAAACCATCTAATTATCGCGGGGACTTTAATATTGACCTCTGCGGGCCTGAAAACCCTACTGCTGCCAGCATCCTCACTGTATGAATTCCTGCTTCCTCATACCCTTAATCACTAGACCTACTAGAATCACTGATAGTACTGCCACGACTCTTGATCACATCTGGACCAACATAACCTCTCCACTTACTTCAGGATAATCATCGATAGCACTACAGACCATTACCCCACATTTCTCCTAACTAGCATTAACAAACCACCTCTAGAGACAAGGGAGATAAGCTTTAGGTGCACATTAAACTTCCATAGGCAATTTTATAGCTGCTGCTGCTAATGTCAACTGGAGTCCGAATTAGGTAACATAGGGGACATCAATCTAGTAGTGCAATCTTTTCTTCAAAAAACTCTCAGCCTTTATAACACGCACTGTCCTATGCTAACGAAAAAAGTCACAACTAAAAGGCTAAACAATCCTTGGCTTACAAAGGGAATACTTAAATCCATTAATAAGAAACATGACCTTGAGAAGAAGTATAGGTTAGGAATCGTCTCCAAAGAATTTTCAAAGAATAATTACTGTCATTGCTGTCTAAAATAATTAGAAGAGCCAAAACTAAACACTACGAAGATAAATTTACCCAAACAAAGGGCAACATTAAGAAAACATGGAGCACAATTCCACAAATATTGGGATCAAAGAAGAGTTTAAATAACAAGCCAATACTCCTGTCAAATAACGATGGTCAGCTTACAGCATCTGATACTGCTATTGAGTTCAATAGGTTCTTCTCTTCCATTGGGTCATCCCTTGCAAATGATATACCATCTTCCAGTACTGATGTTCAGGACAATCTTACAGGTAACTATCCAGTCTCTGTACCTAACGCCTTGAAATTCCACTGATGTTAATGAGATAATCCTTTCCCTTAAAACCAAATCTAGTGCCCTTGAGGAGATACCAACTTTAATTTACAAAAAAGCCTCCAGATCTTTAGCCCCTGCTATTGCATTGCTCTTCAACAAGTCACTTGAACTCCAACCTTTCCAGATATTCTAAAAAAAAGCGAGAGTAACCCCTGTCTACAAATGTGGTGATCTCACTGATGTTAACAACTACAGACCTATATCAATCATGACAAACCTGTCAAAAATATTTGAAAAACTAATCTACAAGCAGCTTTACTCATATCTAGCCAAACACAATATACTAAGCTCTTGTCAATATGGCTTCAGACCCCCAAAAAGCACTAACGATGCACTTATTAGTATGATTAACTTGATTCATGCAGCTCTTGATAAAAATGAGTTCCCTGATGGGTTATTTGTAGACCTGCGTAAGGCTTTTGACACTGTCAACCACCAAAATCGTCTTCTTAAATTACATCATTATGGGGTCAGAGGACACTCCCTGCAATACCTCAAATCTTACCTTACTGACAGGCTCCAGTATGTTTCTGTGAATAATTCAATTTCTCCCACCCTACCCATCAACATTGATGTTCCTCAGGGCAGCATACTTGGCCTTCTCCTCTTTCTCATCTACATTAATGACCTTCCAAATGCCTCCAACATCTCAAACCAATTCTATTTGCTGACGACACAACCTTCATTTACTCCAGTCCTGACCCCCTTGCTCTTAATGTCACAGTGAATACTTTGCTAAATAAAGTCCATCTTTGGCTAACTGCCAACAAATTCACCTTCAACATTAACAAAACTTTCTATATTTCGTTTGGCAATAAATCCTCAAATCAAATAAATCTCAGGATAAATAATACCCAAATTTGTAACAAAATATATGGCAAATTCCTTGGCGTTCTCATTGACCACAAACTGAATTTCCAGGGACACATCTATAAATAAAAATGGAAATGTTCGTTTGTTCAAAATCGCTAATCTCCGAAAGTTCTTCATCGATTGCTTTGAAATTTTTACACAATGTTCCATTCGCATCTGACCAGGTTTTATATACATACTTTATAGATGTCACGTCTGTGATGGTAAAAAAATATGTTTGTTCTGAAAAACTGTGTTTTTCATGTGAGGGAAATCTTCAAAACCTCTTTAGCGATTGCTTTGAAATTTTGACACAACGTTGCATGCGAATAGGCGCGTCTTTTTATATATCTACTATATACATGCCTCACCTGTCACAGGAAAAAAACATTCTTTTTTTGACAAACTTCACCATCTATTGAACGTAAGAGCAACACAATCTGTAATCTCAGAAAGTTCTTCACCGATTGCTTTGAAATTTTGACACAACGTTCCATTTGCATACATGCGTGTTTTTATATACCTACTATATAGATGCCACACCTGTGACAGGTAAAAACATGCGTTTATGAAAAACAGCGCCATCTGTTTCATGTAAGAACAACATACGATATACAAAATGAGTTATAATTCCATTTCAATGTTTCCGATTGCACTGATAAATTGAATTTTCATAGATTTTTATTTATTTTCATTTTGATTTAATTATTTTGTGTGACGTTGCGTTTGAATTGAGCTGTGTTTTTTACCATGATGTTCATTTTGTGGATATAGCTTAATTTTTTTAGTTTTTAACTGTTCTTCTTATTTGTCAGTGCAATTGGTGGTGAAATTGAGCTGTGTCGATTGATCTGCATTTGAATATAAATATTTCGTTAGTATTTATCATTTTTGTTTTGAAAACAAGAAAATGGACAACACGTTTATTTCACAGCTACAAATTTGCAACAAACAGCTATGAATCCATCGGCTACAGCGTTAACTGCTTTATTCACGTTATGTTAAAATGATGCGTTTGCGAAAACACTGCTGTATTCTGAAGTGCCTACGTATTACACATGGAATGCCAGTAGAAAATATTTTGAACGACGCAAACAAGGAAAGCGAGTCGACAGACAACCTGGCATATTCAAACAAACTACAATTGGCAGACTGTACACTGTGCATCCCAATCAAGTTGAATGCTTCTTTCTTTGCATGCTGTTGGTAAATTTGCCTGGTTCGACGTCTTTCCAGCCATTGAGATTTGTCAACGGCGTTACACATACCATTTTCCGTAGTGCATGTCAAGCTCTGAATTTATTGAAGGACGACTGACACTGGGATGCATGCATTAGTGACGTCCAACACGTCACATACAAATCAAATTCGTGCATTAATTGCAATCATATTGATCGCCTGCTCTCCTTCATCTCTAACTGAGTTATCGGAGAAATATAAATCACACATGGCTGAAGATATTATCGGTCGAATACTCAAGGAAAATTCATATATGAACATGGATTTCACAGCAGAAATCTACAACGAAGCGTTGATAATTATTGAAGATTTGTGCTTAAAAATCACGAACAAAGTTCTAAATTAATTGGAAATGCCATCGGCGAATCGATCTGCTGCTGCTTCGTTTGATTTAGAATTGCATCGTGAACAAAATGAGAAAACGGCTAATCTGTTGTCGTATGTGCAATCAAATTTTCCTACACTAACACTTGAGCGAAAATTCTTTTACAATCAAATAATTCAAACTGTCGATAACAGGTTTGGAGAAATCTTCTTAGATTCGCCAGGAAAAATTGTAAAACCTTCCTAATTAGATTGATTTTGGCAGCATTTCGATCCCAAAATGACCTAACCTAAGCTCTTGCATCATTCAGAATAACTGCGACATTGCTACCAGGTGGAAGAACTGCTACTTCAGCTTTGAAATCGCCATTGAACATACATTTCATTGAAACTCCCACGTGCAACATTTCCAAAGCATCCAACATTGGAAAAGTATTGCAGAAATGTAAACTTATTGTTTGGGATGAATGCACAATGGCCCACAAAAATCGCTCGAGGCTCTTAATCGATCATTGAAAGATTTTTGTGGACACATCAGACCATTTGGGAACGCATTAATATTGCTTGCAGGAGATTTCAGGCAAACATTACCTGTAATTGCTCGATCGACACCGGCGGACGAAATAAATGCTCGCCTGAAATACTCTACTTTGTGGCGCCACATAAAAACGTTAAAATTAACTACAAATATGAGTGTCCACCTGCAAACGATCCATCAGCTGAGATATTCTTACATCAATTGCTGGAAATTGGAACCGGAAACGTGCCAGTTGATCTGACCTTAGGACGAACTTCATTGTCTCATAACTTCTACATTTTAGTGACGTCAAAAGAAGAATTGGTTGAAAAAGTATTTCCCAATATTTAAACAATTAAAAGAATCACGATTGGCAGAATGAACGAGCTGTTCTTGCAGGCAAACACAAAGACGTCTACGAACTAAACAATATTATTCAGTCTAACGTTCAGAGCGAGGAAGTCACATACAAGTCCGTCGACACTGTTGAGGAAGTAGATGAAGCAGTTAATTATCCAAGAGAATTATTGAATTCACTCGATCAGCCAGGGACACCATCACACGTACGGCAATTGAAAATCTGCATGCCAATTATCATGTTGCCAAATATCAACCAGCCAAAACTTTCCAATGCCGCGGACCTTGCAGTAAAAAAAATAATCACCGACGTCGTAGAAGTAACAATCTTGACAGGACATTTCAAAAGTGAAGATTCCCCATTCCTCGTTTTCCTATAATTCCAGTAGATATGTCATTTCAATTTAAGGGATTAGAATTTCAAAATTTATTGGAGTTTGCAATCACCATCCACTAAGCTCAGGGCCAATCTTTAGAATTGTACAGTTTATATCTAGACACAGATTGCTTCTCACATGGACAATTATATGTTGCGTGGTCTAGAGTCGGCAAACCAGACAATCTCTATATCTCCACAGACAATGAAACAAAAAAAAATATTGTTGCTTATTATGCAGTGCTTATACCCACAAGCATTGTGAAATTTAACATATTAGAAACGAGCGCTTTCTCTTTTCCTTCTTTCACATTAACCAGACTGAGCCACAGCAACACGTGGCTGGTACAGATAGTTCTAAATATATCAAAAAAAGATTAAAAAACTGTTGGCATTCTTTCTAAGATCAGATATTATGTACCTCGCCCTGCCCTGGTGACGCTCTATTACTCCCTCATCTTTCCTTATCTCAACTATGGTATTTGTGCTTGGGGTTCTACTACCTAAAATCATTTACGTCCTCTAATTACTCAACACAAAGCTGCTATTAAGACAATATCTAACTCTTGGCCCCAGACATCACTCGGTACCCCTACTCAATCTCTGAATATGTTAGATATAAAGTCACTGCACATCCTCTCATGTGTATTATATATATATATATATATATATATATATATATATATATATATATATATATATATATGCAAACAAGCCTGAATGGTCCCCAGGACTAGATACAACTGAAAACTCACACCCCAGAAGTGACTCGAACCCATACTCCCAGGAGCAACGCAACTGGTATGTACAGGGACGCCTTAAACCACTTGACCATCACGACCGGACATAAGGAAGTGATAGCCGGAGCTATATGAACCACTTCCCCGCCGGCACCTGGATGGTAATCTTGGGCATAGCATTTTATCAAATCACCTCGTTTTTTGGGGTAACACGTGAGGAACACAAATGCAAACAAGCCTGAATGGTCCCCAGGACTAGATACAACTGAAAACTCACACCCCAGAAGTGACTCGAACCCATACTCCCAGGAGCAACGCAACTGGTATGTACAGGGACGCCTTAAACCACTTGACCATCACGACCGGACATAAGGAAGTGATAGCCGGAGCTATATGAACCACTTCCCCGCCGGCACCTGGATGGTAATCTTGGGCATAGCATTTTATCAAATCACCTCATTTTTTGGGCAACACGTGAGGAACACAAATGCAAACAAGCCTGAATGGTCCCCAGGACTAGATACAACTGAAAACTCACACCCCAGAAGTGACTCGAACCCATACTCCCAGGAGCAACGCAACTGGTATGTACAGGGACGCCTTAAACCACTTGACCATCACGACCGGACATAAGGAAGTGATAGCCGAGCTATATGAACCACTTCCCCGCCGGCACCTGGATGGTAATCTTGGGCATAGCATTTTATCAAATCACCTCATTTTTTGGGGTAACACGTGAGGAACACAAATGCAGCTCGGCTATCACTTCCTTATGTCCGGTCGTGATGGTCAAGTGGTTTAAGGCGTCCCTGTACATACCAGTTGCGTTGCTCCTGGGAGTATGGGTTCGAGTCACTTCTGGGGTGTGAGTTTTCAGTTGTATCTAGTCCTGGGGACCATTCAGGCTTGTTTGCATTTGTGTTCCTCACGTGTTGCCCCAAAAAATGAGGTGATTTGATAAAATGCTATGCCCAAGATTACCATCCAGTGCCGGCGGGGAAGTGGTTCATATAGCTCGGCTATCACTTCCTTATGTCCGGTCGTGATGGTCAAGTGGTTTAAGGCGTCCCTGTACATACCAGTTGCGTTGCTCCTGGGAGTATGGGTTCGAGTCACTTCTGGGGTGTGAGTTTTCAGTTGTATCTAGTCCTGGGGACCATTCAGGCTTGTTTGCATTTGTGTTCCTCACGTGTTGCCCCAAAAATGAGGTGATTTGATAAAATGCTATGCCCAAGATTACCATCCAGTGCCGGCGGGGAAGTGGTTCATATAGCCTCGGCTATCACTTCCTTATGTCCGGTCGTGATGGTCAAGTGGTTTAAGGCGTCCCTGTACATACCAGTTGCGTTGCTCCTGGGAGTATGGGTTCGAGTCACTTCTGGGGTGTGAGTTTTCAGTTGTATCTAGTCCTGGGGACCATTCAGGCTTGTTTGCATTTGTGTTCCTCACGTGTTGCCCCAAAAAATGAGGTGATTTGATAAAATGCTATGCCCAAGATTACCATCCGAGTGCCGGCGGGGAAGTGGTTCATATAGCCTCGGCTATCACTTCCTTATGTCCGGTCGTGATGGTCAAGTGGTTTAAGGCGTCCCTGTACATACCAGTTGCGTTGCTCCTGGGAGTATGGGTTCGAGTCACTTCTGGGGTGTGAGTTTTCAGTTGTATCTAGTCCTGGGGACCATTCAGGCTTGTTTGCATTTGTGTTCCTCACGTGTTGCCCCAAAAAATGAGGTGATTTGATAAAATGCTATGCCCAAGATTACCATCCAGGTGCCGGCGGGGAAGTGGTTCATATAGCTCGGCTATCACTTCCTTATGTCCGGTCGTGATGGTCAAGTGGTTTAAGGCGTCCCTGTACATACCAGTTGCGTTGCTCCTGGGAGTATGGGTTCGAGTCACTTCTGGGGTGTGAGTTTTCAGTTGTATCTAGTCCTGGGGACCATTCAGGCTTGTTTGCATTTGTGTTCCTCACGTGTTGCCCCAAAAAATGAGGTGATTTGATAAAATGCTATGCCCAAGATTACCATCCGAGGTGCCGGCGGGGAAGTGGTTCATATAGCCTCGGCTATCACTTCCTTATGTCCGGTCGTGATGGTCAAGTGGTTTAAGGCGTCCCTGTACATACCAGTTGCGTTGCTCCTGGGAGTATGGGTTCGAGTCACTTCTGGGGTGTGAGTTTTCAGTTGTATCTAGTCCTGGGGACCATTCAGGCTTGTTTGCATTTGTGTTCCTCACGTGTTGCCCCAAAAAATGAGGTGATTTGATAAAATGCTATGCCCAAGATTACCATCCGAGTGCCGGCGGGGAAGTGGTTCATATAGCTCGGCTATCACTTCCTTATGTCCGGTCGTGATGGTCAAGTGGTTTAAGGCGTCCCTGTACATACCAGTTGCGTTGCTCCTGGAGTATGGGTTCGAGTCACTTCTGGGGTGTGAGTTTTCAGTTGTATCTAGTCCTGGGGACCATTCAGGCTTGTTTGCATTTGTGTTCCTCACGTGTTGCCCCAAAAAATGAGGTGATTTGATAAAATGCTATGCCCAAGATTACCATCCGAGTGCCGGCGGGGAAGTGGTTCATATAGCCTCGGCTATCACTTCCTTATGTCCGGTCGTGATGGTCAAGTGGTTTAAGGCGTCCCTGTACATACCAGTTGCGTTGCTCCTGGGAGTATGGGTTCGAGTCACTTCTGGGGTGTGAGTTTTCAGTTGTATCTAGTCCTGGGGACCATTCAGGCTTGTTTGCATTTGTGTTCCTCACGTGTTGCCCCAAAAAATGAGGTGATTTGATAAAATGCTATGCCCAAGATTACCATCCGAGTGCCGGCGGGGAAGTGGTTCATATAGCCTCGGCTATCACTTCCTTATGTCCGGTCGTGATGGTCAAGTGGTTTAAGGCGTCCCTGTACATACCAGTTGCGTTGCTCCTGGGAGTATGGGTTCGAGTCACTTCTGGGGTGTGAGTTTTCAGTTGTATCTAGTCCTGGGGACCATTCAGGCTTGTTTGCATTTGTGTTCCTCACGTGTTGCCCCAAAAAATGAGGTGATTTGATAAAATGCTATGCCCAAGATTACCATCCGAGTGCCGGCGGGGAAGTGGTTCATATAGCCTCGGCTATCACTTCCTTATGTCCGGTCGTGATGGTCAAGTGGTTTAAGGCGTCCCTGTACATACCAGTTGCGTTGCTCCTGGGAGTATGGGTTCGAGTCACTTCTGGGGTGTGAGTTTTCAGTTGTATCTAGTCCTGGGGACCATTCAGGCTTGTTTGCATTTGTGTTCCTCACGTGTTGCCCCAAAAAATGAGGTGATTTGATAAAATGCTATGCCCAAGATTACCATCCGAGTGCCGGCGGGGAAGTGGTTCATATAGCCTCGGCTATCACTTCCTTATGTCCGGTCGTGATGGTCAAGTGGTTTAAGGCGTCCCTGTACATACCAGTTGCGTTGCTCCTGGGAGTATGGGTTCGAGTCACTTCTGGGGTGTGAGTTTTCAGTTGTATCTAGTCCTGGGGACCATTCAGGCTTGTTTGCATTTGTGTTCCTCACGTGTTGCCCCAAAAAATGAGGTGATTTGATAAAATGCTATGCCCAAGATTACCATCCGAGTGCCGGCGGGGAAGTGGTTCATATAGCCTCGGCTATCACTTCCTTATGTCCGGTCGTGATGGTCAAGTGGTTTAAGGCGTCCCTGTACATACCAGTTGCATTGCTCCTGGGAGTATGGGTTCGAGTCACTTCTGGGGTGTGAGTTTTCAGTGTATTATTATATATATATATATATATATATATATATATATATATATATATATAATATATATATATATATAAATATATATATATATATATAATATATATATATATATATATATATAAAACGTGTATAGTGTAATAACACCACAAACAGTCTAGTTGAAGGAATCTTAGTGTATCTGGCCTTGAACCAGGGAGGGAGCATCAGCTGTGTGTGGTGACCAGTGTCGGTCTGAACTCACAATACCTGCTTAGTTGTACAGTTATGGTGAACAAAATATGTACTGTAACCCCGCGATTATCCGGGATTCAAACATCCGGAAAACGCCCTTATACGGCCAAAATCGTGATTGGATAAAGTTATCACAATATCCGGCCAAAATGGCCACAGGAACCGGATAAAAGCTGGTTTGGCCGTATGAAAATTCGGCCATACCGTATTAATCCCGTCTGTGGCTCTAAACGCATGGTGGAGGAGGGTGTGTGGTGGGTGGGTGGTGTTGGGAGGGGTGCGTCGGGAGGGACCACCTCGGTACAGGAATTGCCATTAATTTTAGAACAATTAATCATAGCCAAAAACAAATGAAATAAGTACTAGTAATTATGTAATAACAAATAAATAAGTTTCCTAAAAGCAATGTGCACAGGCTGAAGTTTCCTTCAAAAATATTGTGAAATTTTTTTCCTCGTGGCGGCCTACGCAAGGTGCTATAGCTGCCCCACCCCAAGTGGACTCGTCCAACACTGGTCAACCCATGTTCGTCCGTCCCTCGTGTTATACACAGTGCTGTGCCATTAGTGAAATATTTTTTTAAATAACTTTTTTATTTTCATAGTAACTTTAAACATTTTTGGCCAAGACTATGTCTGGTAGCAGCATCAATCGTTCTGGAGGTGTTAAGAGGAAGAAGGTTGTCCTTGCAATTAAAGACAAGTTATGTGTTATTCAACCAGTGAGGCGTCACAGGCAGCCAAATGCCTTCAACAGGTGAGGCGCCACAGGCAAGCCAGGCGCCTTCAACAAATGAGGCACAAGCAAGCGCCTTCAACAAGCAAGACGTCACAAGCAAGCCAAATGCCTTCCACAAGTGAGGCTTCACAGGCAAGCCAAGCGCCTTCCACAAGTGAGGCGCAAGCAAGCGCCTTTAACAAGTGAGGCGTCACAGGCAAGCCAAGCGCCTTCAACAAGTGAGGCGCAAACAAGCGCCTTTAACAAGTGAGGCCTCACAGGCAATCCAAATGCCTTTAACCAGTGAGGCTTCAGCAGCTGGCAGTCAAAACTATCTTTGCTTAATGAACTGTACAGTAATTTTAAGTGTTAATTTTTGAGTTATGTTAGTATAGGTTATGTAAATTGTTAAGAATTTTTAACTTCAAGATGTGTGGCATCAATCAAGACGACGAACACCAACAAGGTAAGTTGACGTTTCTAGTTGAATATTTAATAATTATATGTGGCAAGGCAATTCAAATTATGTTGTTTGTAGTATAAAAATAGTTGGAAATGGTCACTTATGGACATGTAGGTGAAAAAGTACCATTATCCGATAAATGTGATAATCCGGCTGGGGGTCCTTCCCAAATAGTCCGGATGATCGAGTGGAGACAGTAGATACTTTTATATAACGTCTGTATAGTGAATAAAAGAAAAAAACAGTATGGTGGGAGGAAGATGTTGGCAAGGGAGGTATTGCTGTGGGAGGGAGTGGTGGTGAGTGGCTAGCTGGTGTGTGGTTATCTTGAGGTTATCTTGAGATGATTTCGGGGTTTTTTAGTGTCCCCGCGGCCCGGTCCTCGACCAGGCCTCCACCCCCAGGAAGCAGCCCGTGACAGCTGACTAACACCCAGGTACCTATTTTACTGCTAGGTAACAGGGGCATAGGGTGAAAGAAACTCTGCCCATTGTTTCTCGCCGGCGCCTGGGATCGAACCCAGGACCACAGGATCACAAGTCCAGCGTGCTGTCCGCTCGGCCAACCGGCTCCCAGTGGTCATTCATGGTTGCTTTTTTTTGCATTCGCTTTCTGTTGCATTCATGGTTTTTTTTTCGATCCCAGGTTTAAGCATTCATGGTTGCATTCATGGTTGCATTCATGGTTGCTTTTTGACTCACCATATCAACTTAGTCGTTGGTTATGGTGAACAAAACATGCAGATACTTATATATAACCTGTTAATTATATTATTATAATAATTATTATACTGTACAGGTAATAATTATCGTATTTAATAATTCTTTCTCTTCCTTCTGCTTGGTCTTGAAGGAAGCCGGCCTTGGGTGAAAGAGGGCTGTGACGATCTCTGTCTGGGACCCGTAGGTGTGGGACCGGGATGTACACCTCCCGGGGGTCGTGCGGCCCCGGCTCTGCTTCAGGAGCCTGGGGTCGCTCATACCCTTGATGGGGTGGTTCTTCTCCGGCCACGACCACAGCGGTCTTTGTGTTTGCAGTCCCTATACCTTTTTTTTCACCAGCTTCGATTTCAACTCTGTAGCTCTCAGTTCCTGCGATGGCGCTGGAGCCAATCTTATTGGTGTTTGCCTTTTCATTGGAGACTTTCGGTGCCGTGGAGAGGGGACCTGCTGCATGAGTAACAGCTTCTCCTCCGTATCAACCTACCCTGGCTTTATGCCCTGGAGAGGCCACTCCAGACCGACAACCAGAGCACAACTCAATAGTCTCCCAAGACTGATGGATGCCTACTATTGCTTACTATATCGTGTAATAACTGCAAAACTATTTGTTTATTTATTATGAACATAATTGAGTCACTAATATGCTCAATACATATGAGAATAGCAATGGTTCACATTTTAATATATAAATATATCACACACTATTGAATAATATTACTGCAAAAAAAAAAAGATAAAGAAAAAATCAATCAGACATTGAGATAATTAGGTAATAATATCTTTGTGGAAACTCCCACCTGACAGCTCGGGAGGAGCTGACTGCCTCTGACGATTACTCTGTCAACGCCTCACTTTTGCCAGACTTCCTCAACCTATTGTGGCCAAAATGTCACCTACGATTTTGTTTACTTTTCCCCGTGATCAGGGAACACAAAGAACACTTTTATAAGACAATATTTTTTTGAATTTTTTGTTGTTGTGCCTGGCGGTGTTGATGCCCTAAAGGCCCTGAGCAGCTTAAGGGTTAAGAGATGGACACCATACAACCGCTGCATATTCCAGCATTGGTCTAAAAAAAAGTTGTGAACAATTTCTTTAGTATTTTGCCATGTATTTAAAAGCAATTGTGAAGTTAGAAAGTGTAGCATTCTAGTATGGGAAGGGGTCACATGTGCCAGCATGGGAGGGGGTCACATGTGCCAGCATGGGAGAGGGTCAAACGTGTGCCAGCATGGGAGGAGGGTCACACGTGTGCCAGTATTGGAGGGGGTCACACGTGTGCCAGCATAGGGGAGGTCACACGTATGCCAGCATGGGGCATGGGAGGGGGGTCACACATGTGCCAGTATGGGAGGGGGTCAAACGTGTGCCAGCATTGGGGGGGGGGGGTCACATGTGCCAGTATGGGAGGGGGTCACATGTGCGCCAGTATTGGAGGGGGTCACACGTGAGCCAGTATTGGAGGGGGTCACACGTGTGCCAGTATTGGAGGGGAGGTCACACGTGTGCCAGCATGGGAGGAGGAGTCACATGTGTGTCAGCATGGGAAGGGGTCACACGTGAGCCAGTACAGTACAACCTCGATTCAACGTACCCCGATTAAACGAATCTCCGGCTAGTTCGCACACTTTTCAGGCCGGATTTACTCACCCGGTTCGACGAACAATGGTTCGTCGAAGCAGGGGATGTTCGGATTTGCTTACAACGTCGAGACAGAGTTCACAGACTGGTGGAAAAGTTTCACATTCTATCACAGATTACAATTAATAATTCCTTCATATGACAAGTTAGATCACACAAATGGACCACACAAGTGGACCACAAGTGGTCCACAAGCTTACGATGTTGGGACAGAGTTCACAGAGTGGTGGAAAACTGTCTCATTCTATCACAGATTACAATTAATAATTCCTTCATAAGACAAGTTGGATCACACAAGTGGACCACACAACAAGTGAATCATATGAACCAAACACCAGCCAGAATGGTCCACAAGAAGTGACTCATATTAACCAAACACCAGCCAGAGTGGTCCACAGAAGTGAACGAATGAGTTTCAATGATTTTCGTTCACCGATTTGTGGCACATGTATCTTTGTAAATTAATTTAAAGGCTGAAGTGTGAATAGCTAGCTAATATGTTGAAATCTTCTTATACATTTTCTGTGATGAAACAAGACGAGTGAGGGTGGACAGATAAGGGAATACTGTACAGTAAACTTCACTTTACAGTGAGGTTTCACTCACTTTCGTCTGTGTTGTCATAGACCAGTGACCCATGGCTTTGAACGTTTCACATTAATAAATCATTTCTAAAACTGGTGTTTTAATAACTCTTTATTATCCTAATTAAACTAAACTAAATGAAACCAAAAATATACTGTAATAAGGTAGATATCTCCTATTTGAGAAATTGTTCACGTTATTAGCAGCACAACTCCAGCACGAGTGGACGGGTCTAATCCCTGTCCATACACCATGCTTGTTGTGTTGTGTTGTGTTCGATTTCGTCACCACAGTTCAGCGATCTACGGCTTCGAAATAATAAAATTAATAAATTAGCTCCAAAATACGTATTTTTATAGCTCTTATTACCGTAATAATGTTGCTAAACTAAATATGTAACCCAAAAATATATAATTTGATGTAAATTGAATATTTGAGAGAAATATTGGAAATCTGGAAATCGAACACAACACCAGGCGGTGTTTTGTTCGATTTCGTCGCCACAGTTCAGTGACCTATGGCTTCGAAATAATGAAATAAATAAATCAGTTTCAAAATAAGTATTTTTTATAGCTCTTATTATCGTAATAATGTTGCTGAACTAAATACATAACACAAAAATATATAATTTGATGTAAATCGAATATTTAAGAGAAATTTATGTTACTGGATCAGGCTTAAACACCAGCCAACTGAAGGGTGTGCGTATAGACTTTGTCTGCGTTCGTACAGTATGCACCCAGTGCCCTTAGCTTTGTCTGCGATTGACGTACAGTATTTATCCGCCGGTGGAAGAATAATTGTGGAATTGACCATTTTTTTACTACAGCTCTTTGGTTATAAAACAAAATGTCTCAGGGGCTTACTAATAGTGCCTTATTAATGCCAAAAACGAAGCAATATTTTGCAAGAACTAGTAGCAGAAAATCAACCAGCACGAGAACAGCCGTACCCAATATGAGAACAGCCGTACCCAGCACGAGAACAGCCGTACCCAGCACAAGAACAGCCATACCCAGCAGGAGAACAGCCGTACCCAGCAGGAGAACAGCTGTACCAAGCACGAGAACAGCCGTACCCAGCAAGAGAACAGCCGTACCCAGCAAGAGAACAGCCGTACCAAGCACGAGAACAGCCGAACCCAGCACGAGAACAGCCGTACCCAGCACGAGAACAGCCATACCCAGCACGAGAACAGCCGTACCCAGCACGAGAACAGCCGTACCCAGCACGAGCACAGTTGTACCCAGCACTGGAACACCAGCCGTACCCAGCACAAGCACAGTTGTACCCAGCACTGGTACAACAGCAGCCAGCACCAGCTCAGAAGCAGCTGAACTCACAACAGCAGTGAGCACCAGCAAAGCTGATGCAAACATCTAAAAACATCGTGTGCAGCATGAACAGTTAGAACAAGTGTTAAATTTAAGTGTGTACTCAGTGTTAAAATTAAAGTTGCAGTAATTTTTGTGTACAATAGTTCTCATAAACTGTATTGTAGTACTCAACATACAGCAGAACTACTTTTAATCAACACAGTGCTAACGGCATAATGCACTGCAGTACATATTAACTGTAGAGCATTCACAACTTCACGAAACTTCAAGATGGACATAACTTCAACAATAAGGTAAATTTATGAATTACAGTATTTTTTAGTAGAGAAGTAATATATAGGTACAGTATGTAATGATAATGCATTTTTGTTGTGTACAAGAAAAAAAAAAGACACTGACACAAACGCCTCCTGAAGGTCACCTCTTGCAACGAATCCAACGCTCCAACGAACTGGGGTTGGTCCCATATAGTATGTTGAATCGAGGTTGTACTGTATTGGCAAAAAATTATAGGCCAGTTGCACTAACATCACACACAATAAAAGTGTTTGAAAGAGTGATTAGGAATCAAATTTCTAGTTTTATGGAAAACAATGAATTGCACAACCCAGGACAACATGGATTTAGAGCGGGAAGATCCTGTCTGTCACAGTTACTCAACCACTATGACAAAATCACAGAAGCCCTAGAAGAAAAGCAAAATGCAGATGTTGTATACACAGACTTTGCAAAGGCGTTCGACAAATGTGACCATGGGGTGATAGCTCACAAAATGAGGTCAATGGGAATAACTGGAAAAGTAGGACGCTGGATACTCAATTTCCTGTCGAACAGAACACAAAGAGTAACAGTCAATCAGATAAAATCGAGTCCAAGCGATGTTAAAAGCTCTGTACCTCAAGGTATAGTCCTTGCACCGCTACTGTTCCTTATTCTCATATGTGATATAGACAAAAATACACGTCACAGCTTCGTGTCGTCCTTTGCAGATGACACAAAAATCAGCATGAAAATTACCTCTGCTGAAGACATTGAAAAACTACAAGCAGATGTCAACAAAGTTTTCGATTGGGCAGCAGAAAATAACATGATGTTTAACAGTGATAAATTTCAGGTACTCAGGTACGGCAAGAATGAGGATCTGAAACATAATACAGGGTACAAAACACAATCGAATCTTCCCATAATAGAAAAACAGCATGTCAAGGATTTGGGAATAATGATGTCAGACGATCTAACGTTTAGGGAGCATAACCAAGCAAATATTGCGTCAGCCAGAAAATGATCGGATGGATTACGAGAACTTTCAAATCCAGGGATCCCATCACAATTGTTGTACTCTTCAAGTCACTTGTGTGTCCCGTCTCGAGTACTGCTCAGTACTCACTTCCCCCTTCAGAGCAGGAGAGATTGCTGAAATAGAGGGAATACAGAGAACATATACGGCACGCATAGACGAGATAAAACACCTAAATTATTGGGATCGTCTCAAAGCTCTCCAAATGTACTCTCTAGAAAAAGACGAGAGATACCAAATAATATACACATGGAAAATACTGGAGGACCAGGTCCCAAATCTGCACAGTAAAATAACAACGTACTGGAGTGAACGATATGGAAGAAAATGCAGAATAGAACCAGTGAAGAGCAGGGGTGCCATAGGCACAATCAGAGAACACTGTATAAACATCAGAGGTCCGCGGTTGTTCAACATCCTCCCAGCGAGCATAAGAAATATTGCCGGAACAACGTGGACATCTTCAAGAGAAAGCTGGACTGTTTTCTAAGAGAAGTTCTGAACCAGCGGGCTGTGGTGGGTATGTGGGCCTGCGGGCCGCTCCAAGCAACAGCCTGGTGGACCAAACTCTCACAAGTCGAGCCTGGCCTCGGGCCGGGCTTGGGGAGTAGAAGAACTCCCAGAACCCATCAACAGGTATCAAGCAGGTTATTGGAGGGGGGTCACACGTGTGCCAGCATGGGAGAGGGTCACACATAAGCCAGTATTGGAGGGGTCACATGTGAGCCAGTATTGGAGGGGGTCACATGTGTCAGTATGGGAGGGGGTCACACGTGAACCGTATTGGATGGGGTCACGTGTGCCAGTATGGAAGGGGGGTCACATGCGTACCAGCATGGGAGGGGGTCACAGTTCTGCAAGTACTGGAGGGGGGTCCGTTTGCCAGTATGGTGAGGGGGTCACACGTGTGTGCCAGTATGGGAGGGGAGTCACGTGTGCCAGTATGGGAGGGGAGTCACGTGTGCCAGTATGGGAGGGGAGTCACGTGTGCCAGTATGGGAGGGGAGTCACGTGTGCCAGTATGGGAGGGGAGTCACGTGTGCCAGTATGGGAGGGGAGTCACGTGTGCCAGTATGGGAGGGGAGTCACGTGTGCCAGTATGGGAGGGGAGTCACGTGTGCCAGTATGGGAGGGAGTCACATGTGTGCCAGTATGGGAGAGGGGTCACACGTGTGCCTGTATTGGAGGGGGGGGGGTTCACGTGATGGAGTATGGGAAGGAGTCACCATGCGTGCAGTATAGGGATTCCATGGCTTGCCAGTATGAGAGGGATGTCCATGTGTGGTGTATGGGGCCCCACACGGCCACCAGCCAGCTCTACACTCACCTTTTTCTTACAAGCCTTGTATATTCTCCCCCCCCACATCGAATATCTTCTTGGACGCCATTGGCTGGGCGATGATGCTGACATACTTCAGTTTATCCTCGTAGGTCAGCTCGTCTTGCTCCCACCTGGCTGGTTATCAGCCATCCCCTCATCCTGCTCCTTCTGTTCTCCTTCTCTGAGCTCCCCATTGTGTTGTGCTTGTTGGTGGCTGCTTCACGCCTAAAGCCGCCCAGACAAGCGCACGACTCGCCTTGCGCAGCATCCCCTCTTGCCCCCCCCCCCCCGTTATTCATTTACTTTTTCATTTGTAGAATAATTTAGAAGAAATATGCATACATAAATTAATTTTTGTTTTTAGAATTAAACGTGTAAAGTAGATGTCTGATTATGCACGTTAGTATGGGTAGCAGGAGCCCATTAGACTTCACCCTGAGTTATTAGTTATACGTGTTTTTTTTTTAGGTTAGTTCATTGCATTAATGCACCCCATAACCGCATCTTGGCTGGGCGGTAGTGGATAAGGGTTACAGAGGCCACATAATGGGGCTCAGGGACTGAACCCACACAATTCATTTAGCTAAGCATGTTACAATATTGATGAGCTAGGTACAAAATCCAATATAAGTCATCACATCCACCTCAATTGGGTTCGAGATCTCCGACCTCAAGTACAGGTTCTAAATTCATAGCCAAGCTGACATATGTTGAGAAGTCGGTGTCCAGATTTATATGTTTGTCCTGCACCATATTCGCCATCCCCATCCCGTTGGCAGTGGTGGATAGGTTACCATCACTCAGTTACTACCTACAGTTAGCAAATCTGGGATCTTGGCCTAAAAGTTCTGGTAATGCAGATCAGTTTGACATGAAATATTTACACATCTGCTGGAACATTGGTTATAGAATTGTCTCTAAAATTCACGTATGTTTTCGCAACTCCATCACATAGTGACGGAGGGTGTGCGAAGAAATTTTGTTTGCGCGACATGTTTTTACATTTGGTTCAGGTCTACATCGGACCAGATATAGGGAAATTCCCAAGAGATACTTGTAAACCGAAGCTGACGAGCCGCACCAGTAACAGTCAGAAGTCTAGCTGATTTCTATTGGATAATTCATAGATGTGGGGCTCCTCTTGCAAGATAGTATGATGATAGATTGACTATTTACTGGTGTCGAATTTCCTTTGCCTCAGAATCATACAAGATCTTGTTTGCTAGATTCTCGGTGTCCTAGCTGCTTCTCAGATTGTCCTCAGTGGACAATCCAAGGGTCAACACTACAACGGCTACGGCTCCCTGTTAATGGGCAGATTCTTGTGCTAACTTATCAGCTCTATCATGCATTTGGAGGCCTCGACAATGAGAATGGAGACCACATCGAAATGGACGCTGTTACCATCGCCCTAATAATTTTGTGTATTTGTGTCTAGCTTTCGACACGAGCAAGTGACAGGTATGTCTGAAGACTGGTTTTGAGAGCATTTAAGGGATGATAATGTAGTCGACGTAACAGGATTAATGTATCTCTAGTTTGGAGCATTGTAAACACTTCAGTGCAAGGAGCCTAAGTGCAAATAAGTTTGGTGCTGGAAGGGTAGAGGCCCAGCAATAAAGAAGCAAGCTTTTTTACCACATTTGACTGCTTCCTGTATCACTGCTAATACTCCTTGGAGTTCAGGCTGCGTTAAAGAGACATTGCCAGTTAAGCGGCGTCCAATAACAGTGTATCTACAGTGCCGATGTCCGTGTACTCCCTGATCAAGACTCAACACAGCTGCCTTCCCATCCCTAAGCTACTGACCCATCACATATACATGTAGAGTGTTTTCTGTAGGCGGTTTTCTAATTATACAATCAATTGTTGCCCTCAGCTCTCCTATTTCATACATACTTTTTTTTCTCTGCAAGGGAGTAATTACTACATCTACAGTACAATCCCCATGGTGGTATGAATTTTCTCTTGGGCACAACAATACACACTGTAATAACATCATCATACTTTATAACATTAGAACATAAGGTATTCATATATACTCTCTTCTTCATCATACACTGTTCACTACTTCCCACCTTATGAACCGAGAGAATTAATTCGTTAGCTCCCCCACCTCTCATTAATCTAATGGCAGAGGCTACATATATCTCTGCAATTCTATCCCCAATACTCTGCAGATTCAACTCCATCTCCATTATCTCAATAATAGCATTTCTTGGGCATCCTAAGATTATTCACATGGCTTCATTTTGTACCTTCCCCAACTTGCCCCATCTTACCTTTACCAAAACAAGAACTGACAGGTGCAGCATAATCAAAAAGAAATCTTACAGTACTCAAGTATATCATTCGTAGCCCAGGGACTCCCACTCATAATCCTTGAACTGGATCCCACCCATATCGGATATCCATTAAATGAGAAAGCTGATGAAATTGCTAAACTGGCAACTCGTCATCCAGTGATATATAAAACAATTCAGCCCAGCCTAGAGAACATTAAAAACGTCATCACCAAAAAAACTATCACACCTCAACAAAGCCTACCTACACAAGAGAATAGCTGAAGACTCGCCCTCTGCAACATGGTATCTTCAGGCAACAAAATTAGAAAGGTTAAATATCCCAAAAAGGAATCCACAGGGAAATAGCTTAGGTGGTATAAGACTATGTCTACGTTACAGATGCAACTGGGAGATTGGTGAACCCCGACAGAGAGAGTGCATCTTCTGCAAAACTGTCACAGAAAGCCATTACTTCACTATCTTACTAGAATGTGAAGCAACAACGACCTTAGAAGAGCTTTAAGAGTTCACTGATCTTGCTGTGGCCACCCTGCAGCCATCAACCGAGCCACTCTCCTGGTCAACAAAGGTGTCCAGCAACTGGACGCCCTCATAAAGACTGTGAAGCGGTATCCCCCCGCGGTAACAGCTCGATGATTAAATGCAATGTCAGAATAATGAAAAGAATAACGAAGAAAAAAAAAAATTGTACCATTAGGGCATATCATGCCCGTGCCACCTCTTGGGTGGCTTATCCTTCATCAATCAGGAAGTAACCACCATTTGGTCACCATTGGTCCGGGAGACATCTCCCGTCACGCAGGGGGTGCACGTCGCACCTCCACAGATCTCCAGTATCAACTTTTGATACTGGTTCATGGACTCCTAAGGGCCACCACCTACGGGGCTAATCATGCCCGTGCCAGCTCTTGGGTGCCTTAATCTTTACAATCATCAATCAATCGACTCCCACTCCCTTTCCACAGCATGCCAAGGCCTTCAGAGGTTGTAATCTCTTCCTACATTGACCAAACAGTCTGTTCATCTCAGCTTCCAAACTCTCATGGTATATCCAACATATATGCCTAAATATTTATATATAGTACAGACTCTCTCTATATTTTTACCGGTTATTTTCAATATAATGGGCCTCCGACTTCTACATTCAAACTTTAGTTTGTTTTCATTAACCCGAGTCCGATATGGTGACACAGGTTTCCGAAATTGACCAAAACTGTTTGAACCTTTGAAATATCTTTGCCCTGAAACAAACAATCATCGGCATATTTGACCGGAGTTACCCCATTTGAGTATCTCTCAGATGCTATCTTATTCATTAGTACATTAAACCAGGGTGGGACTCAACACTCCTGCCTGAGGTGTGAGCCCAGTCAAAGGACCTCACACGTGACATACAACCTTGATACCACACCTAAGCCTTCCTTTCGTAAAAATAATCCCCTATCCCGCGCAATAATCTACCTTTAACACCAAGACCAGCTAATTCATATATAATAACCTCTTTGTTGGCTTTATCAAAAGCTTCTTGTAAATCAATAAAAATTCTATAATAATCATCTTCATTAGCTAGACATGTAATAATACAATCAGAGGTACTTTTTCCTTTGAGGAACCCGACCAAATTACTAGACAGCTGATCACCTTTTATATATAAAAGTCTATTTAAATGATCCTCTCCATCATTTTTACAAAAACACGAGGTAAAGGACACAGGTCTGTACCTCTCCATTGGCTTTAGGGATAGGGATGATCATAGTTTTTTTCGATTTACTGGGAATACTGCCCTCTTTATAACTATATTAAAAAGGTCTAAAAGTGGGCTTTTTCGTCAAAATGGCAGTTTTTTTTTTTTTTGAATATATACAAGAGTAGTTACATTCTGTGTACAGCCACTAGTACGCGTAGATTTTCGGGCAGGTCCCTGGAATACGATCCCCGCCGCGAAGAATCGTTGTTACAACCAAGTACACATTTTACTGTTTCGTTAAACAGAGGCTACAGTTAACGGAATTGCGCCCATTAAATCCTCCCCGCCAGGATACGAACCCATGACATAGCGCTCGCGGACCGCCAGGCGAGTGTCTTACCACTACACCACGGAGACTGTAGGTTCATTAAGTATTTCATAAGTTACTTCACCCTCCCCTAGGGTGCGGTAGATTTCCCAACTTTAATCGCCGTTATTAGTCTTCTCTGGTAATACCCGTGCAAGGTGGACATCACCACTGTTACTTGCTGTAAGTATAAAATCTATTCTTAGATCATTCCAAGAATCTAATGACTCACTCGTTACAGCGGGTAATGAACTAAGTTTGGCAGCTTCGGCCCATTTATTTACGAGACCAATTGCAATTCTTTGCGGGTCAGGACGTGCAACAAAATTATGCTTTTTACCCCCTTACTTTATTTACGTCTTGCCAGATTCCTTCAAGTTTCTGTTACTACCCAACTTTGCAAACTCCTGCCAATACTTGCTCCTAATTTCCTTTCTCTTCTCCCCACTCAGCCTAGCAACTGCCAGTAAAGCATTCTTACCTTCCTCAGTCCTACCATTCCTATTCCAATTCCTGTGAGCTCTCTCATTGTTAAAGTCCACCCCTTAAGCATCTTGTCATGTGTATAATTTTCTTTTTCTGGGGGATGCTTTTTTATGCTAGATGTTTTCCGGTTCATTGTTGTATCTGATATATATAGTATATATATATATAATATTACTTACTATATATATTAGTCCGTAAGATATATATAATATCATATACTATGCAAACAAGCCTGGAATGGTCCTCAGGTGTAGATACAACTGAAAACTCAACCACCCCCGAAGTGACCTCGAACCCATACTCCACGGAGCAAAGCAACTGGTAACTACAAGGCGCCTTAATCCGTCTTGACCATCACCGACCGGACCATAAGGAAGTGATAGCCTGAGCTATATGAACCACTTCCACGCCGGCACCTGGATGATTATCTTGGGCATAGCATTTTATCAAATCCCTCATTTTTTGGGGCACAACACGTGAGGAACCACAAATGCAAACACAGCCTGAATGGTCCCAAGGACTAGATACACTGAAAACTCACACCCCAGAAGGTGACTCGAACCCAATACTCCCAGGAGCAAAAGCAACTGGTAACTACTAGGGCGCCTATAATCCGCTTGACCATCCGGACCGGACATAAGGAAGTGATAGCCTGAGCTATATGAACCACCTTCCCCGCCGCACCTGGATGGTTATCTTGGGCATAGCATTTTATCAAATCCACCTCATTTTTAGGTGGCAACACGTGAGGAACACAAATGCAACAAAGCCTGAATGTTCCCCAGGACTAGATTACAAGACTGAAAACTCACACCCCAGAAGTGACTCGAACCCATACTGCCCAGGAGCAAAGCAACTGGTAACTACAGGGCGCCTTAATCCGGCCTTGACATCACGACCGGACATAAGGAAGTGTATAGCCTGAGTCTTATGAACCACTTCCCCGCCGGCACCTGGATGGTTATCTTGGGCATAGCATTTTATCAATCACCTCATTTTTGGGGCAACACGTGAGAGAACATCAAATGCAAACAAGCCTGAATGGTCCCCAGGACTAGATATCAACTGAAAACTCACCACCCCAGAAGTGACTCGAACCCCCTACTCCCAGGAGCAAAGCAACTGGTAACTACAGGGCGCCTTAATCCGCTTGACCATCACGAGCCCCGGACAGAAGGAATTGATAGCCTGAGCTATATGAACACTTCCCCCGCCGGCACCTGGAATGGTTATCTTGGGCCATAGCATTTTATCAATCACCCTCATTTTTTGGGCAAGCACGTGAGGAACACAAATGCAAACAAGCCTGAATGGTCCCCGAGACTAGAGTACAACTGAAAACTCACACCCAGAAGTGACTCGAACCCATACTCCCAGGAGCAAAGCAACTGGTAACTACAGGGCGCCTTAATCCGCGTGGCCATCACGAACCGAGTGCCGGCGGGACGTGGTTCATATAGCTCAGGCTATCACTTCCTTATGTCCGGTCGTGATGGTCAAGCGGATTAATGCGCGCTGTAGTTACCATTCGCTTTGCTCCTGGGAGTATGGGGTTCGAGTCACTTCTGGGGTGTGAGTTTTCCAGTTGTATCTAGTCCTGGGGACCATTCAGGCTTTGTTTGCATTTGTGTTCCTCACGTGTTGCCCCAAAAAATGAGGTTGATTTGACTAAAATGCTATGCCCAAGATAACCCATCCAGGTGCCGGCGGGGAAGTGGTTCATTAGCCTCAGGCTATCACTTCTTATGTCCGGTCCTGATTGGTTCCAAGGCTTACGGCGCTCCTTGTAGTTACCCAGTTGTTTTGCTCCTGGGAGTTTGGGTGCGGGTCACTTCTGGTGTGTGAGGTTTTTAATGTTAGTCTGAAGACTCTATAGATTTCATAATATATCATATGTGGATATATCTACAATAGCTCTATATCTATAATACTGGGGTCGGATAAGATCTTCCCCTAATCATAGACCTGTTTTCTCGTGTACGATGAACTCTCCTGATTCAACAGGATCATTCCTAGCCTGGCTAGACGCATCTCTCGTCCCGCTGTTCTCAACAATATCGCTAGATGCTCGTTTACTCCATATTAATCTTAACGTACTAGCTAAGACCGCCAGCACTCCCCTTGCACTTCCCCCTCCCCCCCCAGCGTTCCTGCACACCGTCGGTCGCGCCTCGCGGAGCCCGGCTTACAGTCGTAGCACAAGAAAAAGCTCTTGGTTACTGGACACGCCTCTGCAGTTCTCTCATTGGGTCCGTTATAGCAAAACAAACACTACCACTCCAGCTCCACAGGCCAATTCACATTCCGTCGCGAAGCCAAGTCAGGGCCGTCCAGCAATTCATCCTCAGCAGAATATCTATTGCTCTTATGCTATGAACACCTAAGTTGACTCACCTCGTGTGATCAAATAGAGGTTTATAGCTAGCGCATATATTCCCAGCACGATTTATATTATTTTTGCATTGTTATTGTATGTCACTTCTCCTCCCTTTAACGTAATCCAGTTTTATGTCCAGTTATTTTTCCACTTGTTGTTCTGCACCATTAAGCCAAAATTTTTGCCTTTATTTCAATTTGTTTTTGAGTGTTATTAAAGAGCATTGTATATTATTGTGTTTTATGTCACTACCCTTACCTTACCACAGATTATCAACACCGCCGTCATTCTTTTTTTCCCTTTTTTTTTTCTTTGTAATACTTATATGTGGCCCGGCCGTAACATCTGCCAGTGGAAGAGTGCCGAACACCATACTCCAGTACTTTACCGTCACAATATAGTATATATATTATAATATATTATACTAATATCTATTATATAATATATATAATATATAGTAATATATATATATAGCTGAAACGTTGCTTTGCCAAGATAACCATCCGAGTGCCGGCGGGGCGGGGAAGTGGTTCATATAGCTCCGGCTATCACTTCCTTTTGTCCCGGCGTGATGGTCAAGAGGATTAAGGCGTCCTGTAGTTTACAGTTGCGTTGCTCCTGGGAGTACGGGTTCGAGTCACTTCTGGGTGTGAGTTTCAGTTGTATCTAGTCCTGGGGACCATTCAGGCTTGTTGGCATATATATAGCTATATATAATATATATATTCTACTATATAGTATATATATATATATATATATTTATTTATATCTATATATCTAATATACCTCACACCCCCAGAAGTGACTCGAAGCCGCATACTGCCAGGAGACAACCGCAACTGGTATGTACAGGGACGCCTTAATCCACTTGCCATCACGACCGGACCATAAGGAAGTGATTGCCGAAGCTATTTCAACCACTTCCCTGCCGGCACCTGGATGGTAATCTTGGGCAGTCGCATTTTATCAAATCACCTCACTTTTTGGGGCCAACCGTGAGGAACACAATGCGCATTTGTGTTCCCTCACGTGTTGTCCCCAAAAAATGAGGTGATTTGATAAAATGCGATCCCAAGATTACCATCCGAGTGCCGGCAGGGAAGTGGTCGAAATAGCTTCGAGCTATCACTTCTTATGTCCGGTCGTGATGGTCAAGTGATTAAGGCGTCCTTGTACATACCAGTTGCGTTGCTCCTGGCATTATGGGTTCCAGTCACTTATGGGGTGTAAGTTTTCCGTTGCATATAGTAATGGGGACCTTTCAGGCTTGTTCGCATATATATATATAAATAAATATATATATATAATATATATATATATATATACATATATTAATATATATATATATATATAATATAGATATATCTCTATATATATATATAGTATATATAATAGACCTATATATAGAGATAGGGGATTATCTTTACGAAGGGAAGGCTCAGGTGTGGTATCAAGGTTGTATTGTCAGGTGTGAGATGTTTTGAACTATTTACACTTCAGGGAGGTGTTGAGTCCCACCCTGTTTAATGTACTAATGAATAAGAGAGCATCTGAGAGATACGCAAATGGGGTAACTCAATCATATAACTAAATAAAATAACTAAATATAGTTTATTTGCAGGTAAGGTAACATACATCACAAGTGATGTTTACATACTGACTTGATTTATAGATAGAGCTAGTAACTACAATGCCTAAAGCCACTATTACGCAATGCGTTTCGGGCAGGAAAACATTAATATGTAGAACTTAATACTAATTGAGCATAAAGCATAAACTAGTGTTGAGAACAAATACAAATAAAGATAAAAAAAAAGGTGGAACATGACCTGAAAAAGCAGCACAAATACAAAAGGTTGATGCTCTGTCCACAGAGCATTCTCTCTCTCAAATCATATACATTGATGGTTCCCTACACCGCACCACGGGTGCAGCTGGAAGTGCAGTTGTTCCGACAATGGGCGATGGCTTGTACTTTGAGTGGGTAGTCCGTATAAAGACAATGGGCCTCTACCCTTCAGACCAAACTATTTTGCCTTGATCCTTGACTGAAATGTGTACAAGTCTCCAAACTTGATACATTAATTAGTGACTCTTGTCATCCTTAAATGCTCTCAATTTTTAAGACATAACTAGTAACATGCTCGTGTCCTGAGCTGACACAAATACAACAAAATTATTAAGGGTGTAACAGAGTCCATTTCATGTGGTCTCCATGCCATGTGGCCTCCGAATGCATATAGAGGGCTGATAAGTTATCCAAAGAATCTGCCTTTAAGGAGCCGTTGAGTTAAACTGATTTGTCAATGATGCAATCTGAGAGCAGATAGTACACCGAGAACTTCAACAAGACTTGTAAGATCTGAAAGGCACAAGTTGAAATTACCAGTAATTCCATTATCAATCATACTATCATGCAAAGAGGAGCCAACACATCTTGGAATCATCCAATAAAAGCAGCAGACTTCTAGATGTTACTGTCTGCGTCGCGGCTTAGACCTCGGTTACAAGTATCTCTGGGATATTCTCATTAGTCTGCTGATGTAACCTGACCAAATGTAAAACTGTTTCAACAAAATTATTGCACAGCCTCCGTACACTATGTAATGGGGGAGTGCGAAAAAATACGAGTGAATTTAGAGACATTCATATAACCATGTTCCAGGATTGTACAATAATTTCCTTCAAAATGATCTGCTACCAAAATTTAGCCAAATATCCCCATTTGAACTAACTGTAGGTAGTAACTGATGAATGTAACCTATCCACCGACTGCCCATGGATGGAGGCGGTGTGCAGGGAACAAATATAAATTGTTGTACACTGCTCTCCAACATATGTCAGTTGCTTATTTAGAACCTGTACTTGAAGGTCGTCTCGAACCCATTGATTGATTGTGACGACTTATATGAATTTTGTAACTAGCTCATCAAGATACAATCTTGCTTAGCTAAATGAATTGTGGGGGTCAGTCCCTGAGCCCATTATGTGCCTCTGTAACCCTTTCCACTACCAGCCACAAGAGTGGGTATGGGGTGCATAATAATAGAACTAAACTAGCTAAAAAAGCTTAACTAAGAAAAAAATAACAGACATGGGTTGACCAATAGAGGGGGTACAGGATAGGTTACAGGGAATTATAATAGGTAGTGTTTGTTTTAATTTTAAATTGGTTGAGAGAGGTACAGTCTTTAAAATGAGTTGGGAAGGTCATTCCACATTCTAGGTCCCTTGATGTGTAAAGCATTTCTAGTTTGATTAAGTCGTACCTATTGGAATATCAAAACGGTATTTATTTCTGGTGTGGTACCTATGGGTTCGTTTACAACCTTCAATGAAGCTTTTTGAGTTCAGGATTGTGCATTACAGTTCAGCGTTTTATCTATGTATGATACACATGAGAGAATGTGCAGAACTTAATATCTAACATATTCAGAGATTTGAGGTGGGGTACCGAAGGATGTCTGGGGCCAGAGTTGGATATTGTCCTAATGGCAGCTTTGTTGTTGAGTAATTAGAGGGACGTAAATGATTTTGGGTAGTAGAACCCCCCAAGCACAAATACCATTGATGAGATATGGATAGATGAGGGGAGTAATAGAGAGTCACCATGCAGGGCAGGTCGGGGTACATAATATCTGATCGTAGAAAGAATGCCTACAGTTTTTGAAACTTTTTTTGATATATTTAGAATGTGTCCCTGGAAATTCAGCTTGTGGTCAATGAGAAGGCCAAGGAACTTGCATCTTTGTTACAAAATTTGGGTATTGTTATTTTGAGATTTATTTGATTAGAGGAATTTATTGCCAAACAGAATATAGAAAGTTTTGTCAATGTTAAGGGTGAGTTTTGTTGGCAGTTAGCCAAAGATGGACTTTATTTAGCTCAGTATTTACTGTGGCATTTAGAGCAAGGGGGTCAGGACTGGAGTAAATGAAGGTGTGTCGTCAGCAAATATAATTAGTTTGAGGTGTTGGGAGGCATATTGGAAGGTCATTAATGTAGATGAGAAGAGGAGAGGGCCAAGTATGCCTGCCCTG
>WNGS01164368.1:0-15530 GCA_020271785.1 Procambarus virginalis
CAACAAACAAGATAACAATGCAATAGTGCGTGACTAGGCTTGGAACAGTCACCCCTACATTCAGAGAAATATCAGAAGATTATGAGTCTGAACCACCTGTACATCGTCTGTGGGATTTAGACACTTAGGTATTGTCCCTGAACAACAAGTCTGATGATATGTGGACTTACCAGCAATATCTGGATACAGTTGTCTATAAAGACAAACAATACTGGGTGAGATTGCCATGGAAGTTGAATCATCCACAACTTCCAGTTAATTATTTCATGGCAGCTCTCAATACAGTCACAATTAATACGGCTGAAGAAACAGCCAGATAAATTAAATATGTACCATCAATTAATTCAGCAACAGCTCAACAGTAAATTTATTGAAGTTGTTGATAATGATGACCGAAAAACAGGTCACTATTTACCCCATCACGCTGTGTTGAAAGATCATTGACAACACCAATACGTATTGTTTTCAACTGTAGTGCCAAAGTGAAGGCAAACAGCGTGTCTTTGAATGAATGTCTCCAAACGGGACCTAGCCTAACACAAAGGCTACATGATGTACTGTTACGATTCCGTACTGGTATTTTTGCTTATACTGCTGATATCAGTAAAGCTTTCCTTAGAGTAGGCTTGCAAGAGGAGGATAGTAATTACACCAAATTTCTTGGATTAAAGATCCCAGGATCCTGACAGTGAGGTCATAACCTATCGGTTGCCTCGGTGCTTTTCGGAGCGACTTCCTCACCGTTTCTACTTCAAGCCACATTAGATACACATTTGAAGAAGTCAAATAGCCCTTATAAGGCAGAGATCAGTGACAACTTGTATGTCGATAATTTCCAGGGAACTACTAATGATAAATCCAAATTGGTAGAAATTTACCATGAGGCTAACCGTGAGTTATTAGGAGCCAATATGCCACTACAATCATGGGCCTCAAACAATAAATCATTAAACCAGATAATCGAGAAAGAATTTCAGGTTATCAGGTGCCTACTCAATTAAAAGTTCTGGGCGTGGAATGGAACACAGGTACTGACGAGATGAATGTCAAGTCAGTACAAACCAATAATTCATCCCTTACCATGAGAAAATTACTCTCATATGTCAGTCAACCATTTGACCCTTTAGGCTTACTTAGTCCTATATTAATAAGGGGCAAACTCCTAATGCAGGAATGCTGGCAGAAACATATGGGATGGGATGATCCGTTGCCAACTGAGTTGCAAGAGAAATGGCAAATACTCGCAGCGGATTTCAATCAATTAGGTGTTTTGAAATTTCCTCGTAATGCTTCAGGACAAAACTTACCTACAAATTTGCACATTTTTTGCGATGCCTCTGGCAAAGCATATGGCGCTGCAGCCTACTTAGTCAATAGTGCACAATCAATTTTACTCACATCTAAAGCAAGAGTTGCTCCAATCAAGAAGAGATCTTTACCTCAAATGGAGTTAACTGCATTGCTAGTGGGAGTAAGATTGGCTCATTGCCTGACCAAGACACTCAATAATATTCACTTTGGTGAGATCGTAGTGTGGTCAGACAATGAGGCAGTCTTACAATGGGTAAGAAATAACAATAATAAAACTCCCTACGTTAGTAATCGCGTTAGGGAAATTCATGAATTATCTGCTGGATATAAATTCAGACATGTCCCCACTAAGGACAATCCTGCAGATTACTTATCAAGAGGTTTAACATTTAAACAGCTAAGTAAGTCTTCGATGTGGTTTAATGGACCTTCATGGCTTGTTAGTGGTCAGTGGCCCAAACAGAAACCACAAGTCATAGTGACCAGTATCACTACTCCCATGAAAGACCCAGAACCTCATCGAGTCTCGGCTATTAATCCTCACAATTATTCTAACTTGAGTAAGTTATTAAGAGTGACAGCACATGTGTTTGACTTTCTTGCTAAGATAGGAATCAAGCATAAGTTTCCCAATCCTATCATCTACTGGATCAAACGTGCACAACAAGAGACATATGGAAGTGAATATGAAAATCTTCCAGATAAATTAACCAAGTCTCTAGGTATCTGGTATGATACCAACACTCATAATATATTAAGGTGTGGAGGACGTTTGCTTCATGCAAAAATTGATTTGGACACAAAGAATCCAATCCTTCTACCACGTCACCACATTATTACCACAAACTTCTAGTTTACATCACCGACCTCAGACAGAAATATTGGCTTCCTCAAGGTCGTCAAACTGTCAAATCAATTATTAAGTTCTGTATAATCTGTAAACGCTACGATGCACGAGTGTGTCCTTACCCAGGACCTCCACCACTCCCTAAAGAGAGGGTAGTTCATCTTCGTCCGTTTGAGACCACTGGTGTCGATTACACAGGAGCCTTGCTTCTCACTGGCAATCCGGATAAGATACCAGTGAAAGCTTATATTTGCCTCTTCACATGTGCTACCACACGAGGCGTACATTTAGAAGTGACTTCTGACATGAGTGCTGAAGCCTTCATCCAAGCTTTTCGTAGATTTGCAGCTCGCAGATCCTGTCCCAAACTCATGATATCTGATAATGGCTCAAATTTTGTGGCAGGAGAAGCCTGCTTACGAGAGATATGGAATCATCCAGAAGTGCAGTCTGTCATGCAGAGACGACAATGCCACTGGAAATTTATTGCTCCCAGAGCCCCCTGGCAAGGTGGGTTCTACGAACGAATGATAGGGACTGTCAAGAAGTGTTTAAGGAAGACCTTGCATCGACAGAAAATTAGTTACTCAGAACTCCAAACACTCGTCGTGGAAATTGAGGCGCGAGTCAACAATCGCCCATTAACTTATCTATCAGATGATTTCTCACAGAGAGAGCCTCTGAGTCCCTCGCATTTAATACATGGAGGCCTGCTGAGCCCTCTGATACCTTTGGCAGAAGAGGACCCCGTCGATCCTTCCTATGTAACCAGGAGTGACTTAGTACAAAGTTACCAACATCTCTCAAGAGTAATTGAAAGGTGGAATGAGGTGTGGACTCGAGAGTACCTCACCGCTCTACGAGAGTACCACTATGGAGCTTCGAGCCCCTATAATAAAGTACAACTTAAACCAGGAGACCTAGTATTAGTTGACAGTGATGGACCAAGGTCAGAATGGCCTATAGGCAAAATTGTTGCAATCCACCCAGATCACCAAGGCATCCTGAGAGTAGTACGAGTTTTGTGCAAAGGCACTACTACTCTAAAGACATTAGAGAAGTTGGTACCTCTCGAATTAGCAGAACGAGAGTGTTTATCAGAACCAGCTTCAACAGTTTCCGAGGACAACAATTCTGATCCACCGAGCACCCGCCCCACTAGAGCAGCTGCTCAACAATGTAAAAGGAAACTACAAGCCTATTATAGCTCTGACTAAGAGCAAATAATTTTTCATCCAATTTGAGTGATCATGATGATACTGTGTTGTGATGTCTAGTAACCAATCAGCTACAAGTCACAATGACCCAGACATTCACCTCACAGTAGAGTCTCAGTTACTTGAATTGTATGATTCAATCATTAACTTGTGTAAACTATTAATTATGACATTAAATTTCATGTCTTAAATTCTTGTATGTCCTTGACATTTACGGGACATCCGTTGTGTGTGTACTAACATACTAACATACTAACCTTAATACTAACTTCGGGATAGGTACGTCAGTACTCAACATGGCACTGCGACCCGAGTTTTCTCCCCCGGAGTTATGTTGGAAATTTCCAACACTTATCATCTATTATTATATTATAATAAATTACCATTACCTTACTAATTGCAGTAGTTCTTAACACCACTAACAGTAGTGTTAATATAATTTAATCTGAGCATATTGCTGATAATATGACTCCTGATAATGTAAATCGAGAGTTATTAATTGAAATTATTTAGTAACAGTTTTTATTCTGTTACGATCGAATGCTCTGGAGAAGTATAAATAACATCTCCATTTCTCGCTAGAGATCATTTATCGAGAATATTATAATTATTAAATCCCTATAATTCCAACCCAGTTCATATTATCGCATTTCATCCATAATTGCGCGGAAAAGAATAATTCGTGTTTAATAATTTCCGTGGTGAATGCGAGAGCGGGGAGGGAGGAAGGCGGCGACGCCATTACTCAACAAGGCTTGGTCACGAGGCAGCGTGGGTGAAGCACATGGCAGTTGCTGGGAATTCTTATCGACAAGAATTACGTTGATACCCAGTTAATAAGTGAAATTTACTTGCCTATGTGTTCTCTAGTGCCTCGTCAGTTAATAACGCGTCTACAATTAGAACCAGGACTCGTAATTAAGTGTGCACAGCAGTGAACATTGAGACCGGCAGACGCGAATTTCGGCAGACCTCAGTACTCTGTTACGCTCACATAAGTATTTCCCTAGTTTTGATGCATCAAAGTAGGTAGTACATTTGTGAGTAGTTTGTCGTCAGGAAGAATGAACATCAAAAATAACATGTTAGTAATGTTTATCACTCATCTCAGTTTCATGAATATCTGAACATAATTTGTAGCCTAGTCAATTGCTACTTTACATTTCTTGTATTACAGCGTGTATTTGAGGTGCCAGCAAGATTCTCATCAATCGTGTTATTTACCTCGAGTTCTTTCTCTATGGGGATTCCGTGACCACGAGGACGAATGATGAACTGGCGTTAGAAATCGTCTTACAGCTAAGACACATTTTTCTTACAAATTTATTCAATTTGATTATTGCTTCTATAATTCATATAGCAATTTCCATAGAATGATTATTGCCAGATTTGGTAATTAATGTTTATGCTTTAACTGTGCTCAATATTTATGCTCAGTGATTAATGATGATTAATGATCATAATGATTATAATTTGATTACCATATATTTGAATATATTGTAGTTAGATTTACCATGTTATTAATACCACAATGAACTAGTGACGAACCACACTGGTTCCTAGATATATATGAACTTCTAGAAATAACCCCCCAATGTTGATATTTGAGGCTTTGGCTTTAATTAATAATTACAGTCTTCATTATTTCAAGTGATTATTTATTAAATGAGTTTCCATAGACACTGGTTCTCTAGTGTCATTCAAATGATCACTTTTATTTGTTTTCCCTCTTTTCTCAAAAGTGGGTGGTCCTTCGAGTTATTTCAATACAATAATTAAATAATTTAATTTCTGAGTTCAAGCCCCAGATACCCAACACATGCGGACATTCAAGACCCGCCCATACCGGGTAAAATGACGCTGGAGAAGAGAGTCAGGGAACTCAAAAGGGGCACCATGAACTGCCACATAGGTCGTCTCACTGCACCTGTCCATCACAACCACTGAACCACCACCCTCAGGCAGAGTAAATGTCCTCCCGTCACAGCGGTCCACAAAGTCACGATACACAGCCGTAGAGCAGAATTTCACAACAGCTCGATGCTCGGAAACAAGTTGAACGCAGCACACAGAAGCCACATCCACCCGCAACATGTCGATCATCACCACCTCAACTGCCGGGTAAGACGCTGGGCCAGTAAATTCTAGGCCAATGGTATCTCTCCGCTTCACAGGGGGGAGGGGGGCCGCCATCCCTCCAGCCGCAACGGCCCCAAGGGTCCGCTCACACACACAAACTACCACGGGTCAGCAAACCAGAAGCTCACAGGCGACACGTCCACCTCTGCCCAGAGCTAGGCGAACACTCCTCTCACCATACCAAGTGGTCGATATTGTTGCCTGATCCACAGATATGTCACCCCTAAGTGGTCTTGTATTGTTGCTTGGTCCCAAGATACGTCGTCCCCCCTAGTGGTCCGATATTGTTGCCTGGCCAACAGATACGTCATCCCCAAGTTTTTATATTTTTTTTATTTTTTTTTAACAGAGCAATTACAGCATACAGTAACCATATATCAGTAAAGCACAGAAGAACAAAGAACACATAATAACAACAACACAAATAACAAGTAACACAAAACAACATAACACATAAGTGAAAAACAAAGAATAACATAAAACACATAAGAACACACACACAAAAACAAAAGCAGTGCTACCCAGATGGGGCGTGCCAAAAGCATCAGTAATGACAAAAGCGCAAAAAGAGTACAATAAAACCAAGGGTAAAATATAAACAAGGAATACACAAACACAAAATCACACAAACACAAAACACACGCACCATGCGCCACACCACACAACAGCAGACAACACACCACAGAATCGCGAACACAATAACAGAACATGGTAATATAAGACTGGAAATACAACATAGTAAATAAAATGCAGGAAAATAACAAGGGAATACAACAAAGCAATACACAGCACAATACATAGATCAAAGGAAACAGAACACAGTTGTATTACATAGTAAAAAATCAAAATAAAAAATAGAGAATCGGTATAGCACAAACCAACATTGGAACATATAACACAGTAAATAGGACACAGATAATAGAACAAATCGTAAATAAGCATAAACAAAAATGGAATCTTACACATAGGAAACAATGAAATACAGTCAAAAAAGAAAAAAACACTAGATCATTATAACCCAGCAATAACTAGGTAAGAAAACAAGAAAAAAAGGGAACCCGTATCACATGGCTCAACAAAACAACGAAAGAAATAAATCAACACAAAGCAAGAACCACACACACAGTCAATCATCTTCATATTTATCCGGATAGCAACGACGTGGGTACTTCTTCCTGTAGGCATCCCACTGTGCCCACAATTCCATAGGCACGTTAACGTGACTACGTGATCCACGCGGGCGATGCATGAAGTCAGGAACCTCCAGCTCGGCTCCCTCCACCACGGGGGCGGTAGGCACGGGAAGAGGCCGCACAGAGGGCTTTGATAGAGACGGTGGAACCACACGGGACAGAAGCACAGGAGTCGGCCGGACACAGGCCGGGAACATAGCGGGCGGAGTCGCAGGGGATGCAAGCACAGAGGGCGATGGTGCAGTGGCCGACACCACAGGGGACAGAGTAACAAATAACGGCTGAGCAGAGGGCAAAAACGTGGAACGCACAGACAAGGACGCCAGAGGCACGGAGGCCGCCGGAACAGAAGCATGTTAAAGAACCGGTACCAAGCCCCTTCCCTGTCTCGCAATCTCGGCCGGTGCCACAACCTCCCAACTCGGGGAACCAGCAACTGGTGACACAGAGGCAGCCGGAGAAGACACCGGACCAGGGCCAGGCGACAATCCCACCACAGGACCCATCACCGCTGCAACACGGCCCACAGGAGCCGCAGGCACTCCAACAGCGTCGCACACATCACCATACCCAGAAGACGAACTTCCGGAGTCCTCAAATTCCCCGACGTCGGTCCAGGCCGCATCACGAGGCGGAGACAGACTCAAAGCTTGCCGCGAATGCTTGGACACAGGTCGCAGATCGTCGGAACTATCACCCCCGCTAGGAAGCACCGTAGCAGAACCTCTGGCTGCCCGCGCAACTCCCCGCAGCACACAATCACTCAACATCGCAGCCTCAACAACCCGGGGAACAGGACCACACACTGCAGGAGACATCACAGTGTGCACGTCGACACGGGCGAAGACACAGCTGCCAGAGACAGTAAAGGCCAAGGCGCAGTCTCGACGTCCGGAGTCACGAGACCACACACCACAGGAGACACAACTGGAGACTTGACTGGAGACGAGGCAGGCAGGGGAGGCGGAGGTGCGGGAGCCAGGGATGCACTTCCTTCCACTCCGACACCCACAGCCACATCGAGGCTGGCATCAGAGACCGGCAACAGGGCACCAGAGGACTGGGAAATAACACTTTCCACAGCAGCACCTTCCAACAGGTCCGGGACTGCCAACGGGGAAAGTCCTCCTCCCTGAAGAGGTTCACAGGCCCGACATGGCTCGCATCACATCCCGCAGCCTGATGGCCCGAGAGTCCGCACCGGAACACGTCCGGGGCTGACCCCCATAGAACACGCGTACCATGAAGCCCAGAAGCTGGAGAGACGAAGGGATGGAGTCCTTCAAGCGCAGCGCCACAGTGCGGGTCCCATTCGGGATACCCTTCCAGCGCCCGGAGGAGACTGCATTCATTCGGACACTCAAGACCCGCCCATACCGGGTAAAATGATGGTGGGAAGAGAGTCAGGGAACTCAAAAGGAGCGCCATGAACTGCCACATAGGTAGTCTCACTGCACCTGTCCGACACTACCACCGAACCACCACCCCAGGCAGAGAATATGTCTTCCCTCATAGCGGTCCACAAAGTCACGATACACAGCCGTTGAGCCAGGAATTTCACAACAGCTCGATGCTCGGATACAAGTTCAACGCCGCACACAGACGCCACATCCACCNCACAACTGGAGACTCGACTGGAGACGAGGCAGGCAGGGGAGGCGGAGGTGCGGGAGCCGGGGATGCACTTCCTTCCACTCCGACACCCACAGCCACATCGAGGCTGGCATCAGAGACCGGCAACGGGGCACCAGAGGACTGGGAAGTAACACTTTCCACAGCAGCACCTTCCGACAGGTCCGGGACTGCCAACGGGGGAAAGTCCTCCTCCCTGAAGAGGTTAACAGGCCCGACCCGGCTCGCATCACATCCCGCAGCCTGATGGCCCGAGAGTCCACACCGGAAACACGTCCGGGGCTGACCCCATAGAACACGCGTACCATGAAGCCCAGAAGCTGGAGAGACGAAGGGATGGAGTCCTTCAAGCGCAGCTCTACAATGCGGGTCCCATTCGGGATACCCTTCCACCGCCCGGAGGAGACTGCATTCATCCGGACACTCAAGACCCGCCCATACCGGGTAAAATGACGCTGGAGAAGAGTCAGGGAACTTAAAAGGAGCACCGTGAACTGCCACATAGGTAGTCTCACTGCACCTGTCCGACACAACCACCGAACCACCACCCTCAGGCAGAGTAAATGTCCTCCCGTCATAGCAGTCCACAAAATCACGATACACAGCTGTAGAGCAGAATTTCACAACAGCTCGATGCTCGGAAACAAGTTGAATGCCGCACACATACGCCACATCCACCCGCAACATGTCGATCATCACCGCCTCAACTGCCGGGTAAGACGCTGGGCCAGTAAATTCTAGGCCAATGGTATCTCTCCGCTTCACAGGGGGAAGGGGGGCCGCCATCCCTCCAGCCGCCACGGCCCCAAGGGTTCACTCACACACACAAACTACCACGGGTCAGCAAACCAGGAGCTCACAGGCGACAAGTCCACCTCTGCCCAGAGCTAGGCGAACACTCCTAGTTTTGATAATTGGTCAAACTAAAATGTTTGTTTCAAATTGTCGACAGTTACCAATATACCTCTAATGTGACCAGGAAAATAAAGACAGAAATTTCCCGAGCCCTGAGCTAGCTTGCGAACACCACAAGAAAGCAACACACACATACACCAACCTGTCCTTCTACAAAGAACTTCGCTTTTCGCTCTTATACGTTATATAAGGCCAAAAATTGTTGTACTAGAAAACAGAAGCGGCTCACGAATTTGATATACTGTTCTGTTTTCTGCTTTGAGTGCTCTGGTAGGTTAGGAGAGGACACTTTAAATTGACCGTTTTCTTGACGTTGGGAAACCTTAGGAGGACGGGCTGCATACACATGCACGTTCACACACACCCGCACGCGCACACACCTGCCCGTACACACACACACACACACCATGTCCATGCCACCATGTCAAAAGACGTGTCAAAGACGTCCCGCCTCTCAACTGTCAATCAACTGGTGTTCAGAAATCTTTACACCAGTTGATTGACAGTTGAGAGGCGGGACCAAATAGCCAGAGCTCAACCCCTGCAAGCACAACAAGATGAGTACAACTAGGTGAGTACACACACTCGTACACATGCACACAACCTACAAAATCCTCAGGGGAATCGACCAGGTAAACAAGGATAAACTATTCAACACTGATGAGATGCGAACAAGGGGACACAGGTGGAAACTGAGTACCCACATGAGCCACAGAGACGTTAGAAGGAACTTTTTCAGTGTCAGAGTAGTTAACGGATGGAATGCATTAGGCAGTGATGTGGTGGAGGCTGACTCCATACAGTTTAAAATGTAGATATGATAGAGCCCAGTAGGCTCAGGAACCTGTACACCAGTTGATTGATAGTTGAGAGGCGGGACCAAAGAGTCAAAGCTCAACCCCCACAAGCACAAATGGGTGAGTACAAATAGGTGAGTACAAGCACGAGCGCACTAAAAAACAAACAAACACAAACACACTCACACATAATACTAAACAAACTTGAGAGACAGGAGGAAGAGAGTGGAGTTACTGTAACAGGCAGGAGCCAGAGAGTAACAGTAAGGGGCGACAAGTCGGATTGGAGAACAGTAGTGAGTGGAGTATCTCAAGGATCAGTGCTGGGACCAATTTATCTCTAATATACGCAAATGACATGTCTACAGGAGTTGAGTCTTATGTGTCAATGTTGAGGATGACGAAAAATTAATGAGACAAGTTGTGACTGATGAGGGTTGTAGGATACTCCAAGAGGACTTGAGCAAACTATATAGATGGTCGGAGAAATGGCTACTGGAGTTCAAAACAAGTAAGTGAAAAGTTATGGAAATGGGACTAGGTGACAGGAGACTAAAGGGACAGTACACAATGAAGGAAAACTACCAACCTGTGACCCTTCTGTGGTATGTCCTTGCCGTGGTGAGGGGCTCACGTTCACCTCCCTGGGACCGGTATGGGTTGCCTTTGCCCCCTCTCCTGCCCCTCTTTGATGGTGTTCGTGCAGAAGGGCACCACGTAGGGGCTTTGTGAGCCATCAGACCACCCGCTGGAGGGGTCGCCCGTGAGGGACCGCCCTGAGTGGATGGTTGGGTGTCCAGGCTAGGGTGATAGGGGAAATGGGGTCTTAGCATCAGTATGGGAGAATGGACGATGTAGTAGGACTCCCCCTGTTGAAAAGGGGGAGCTGGAGACGACGCCCCCTTCCTACAATGGCCCGCGCTCGGCCTCCCTGACTACCCTGGTAGGTGGTATCCATTGGACACAGGTTCCAAACCTTTAGATTGATTGATGCGCGGTTGACGACACGACTTCTCTTATCCAGGCTCATGGGGTGGGCGACCAGGCTCCTGAGTCGGACTGTGCTGGAGACCGGGCTCTGTAGCCCCCGCTACAGGGCCCGGATTGGGCCCAGACAAGAATACTCCTCTCTGCTCCCCTCCCTCCTCTGTGGTTTGGTCGAGCCCCAAGCCCTCTGTGGTGACTGCCTTGTCCCCTTGCACGGCTCCATCTCTCATTGTGACTACTGCGCCTTATGACCCATCTCTCTCTAGAGGTTCTCACCGCCGTCCCCGCCACGGCCGCCTCGTATGCTCCCTTCCCATACTAATTCGTACTATACTTTGTTTGGTCCTGCTACGTGGACTAAGTACTTTGACCTCCATCCTTTAGATTCTACTCCTGTCGATTTTTCCCTTCATAGGTACCTTGTTGAGTCAGTAGATGCCTTTGTTACTTTCAATCTTACCCGTCTTGGTACAATAGTCGTTGCTGCTCCTTCTCAGGATGCAGCCACCTGCTTGGCCGCCTTATCCTACATTAGCAAGACCCCTGTTTGGGTGTGGCGGGGCGTCACCAGTGGAGTTCCGCAGGGTTCAATCCTTGAACCTATACTGTTTCTGATATATGTAAACGATCTCCCAGAGTGTATAGATTTGTTCCTCTTACTGTTTGCTGATGATGCAAAAATTATGAGGAGGATTAAAACAGAGGATGACAGTAGGAGGCTACAAGATGACCTAGACAAACTGAGTGAATGGTCCAACAAATGGCTGCTAAAGTTCAACCCAAGTAAATGCAAAGTAATGAACCTAGGCGAGGGAAACAGGAGGCCAGGCACAGGATACAGAATAGATCGAGGTCACCACACGTGACCCAAGTTGTTACATTATTTTTTTTTTTTTTTTTTTTTTGCAGGGATATTCCTGCACAGGGTTTAAGTCTCTAGCTGGCCCACTAGGTGTTGCTTGTTTCTATTTTACTTGGGCAGAGTATGAGTATTTATGACTTGTATGGTCGCTTCAGTAAGATTTTGTCACAGCATAGCTTGGTAGGATAAACATTTACTGTAGCAGTAAAGTAGTAGTAGCTACATTTACTGTAGCTGTAGCATGCGTAAAAAAAATAATTTATCTCCAGATCGTACTTAACTCTCCCACTGAGCAACTAATAAAGCCAGAGGTTAGGAGTAGACAGATTGTTGAAGATTAAGCCAGCCAAGAGGTGGCACGAGTATGAATAGCGTAGAAGGAGATGGAACTTTGAGGGGTCACTTACAGCCACCCCTGAGAGTAGAAGTACACTCGCGGGCAGCCTCTACTATTACTGAGTAAACACACACAGGTGCTCGATGTAGTCTACATCTAGATTACAGATGCAACTGGGAAATTGGCGAACCCAGACAGAGGGAAGGCTTCTTCTATCAATCACAGAAAACCCACCGCTTCACCATCTCCTGGATTCTGAAATAAGTAAGTTATTATTAAAAGAAGGCACCAAGCTGTGAAGGATATGCAGTACCATCACACGTGCAGAATAATCAGAGGGCGCTAAATATCACTAAGGATGTCAATATGAGAACACAAACGCATAAGGTGAACGATATCAAAAGTATCCAATTCACCAAGAATTCTATCGAGGGACAAGCGACTGTGAAGGGCGATCGGAAAACAAGACACACGCTCGTCCTGGAAATCAGGACATTCAACAAGGATATGCACAGCTGTAAAAGGGACAATGGAGTTTGGACAATAAGGAGAAGGGCGCCGCTCAATTAATTTTCCATGAGTTAAGCATGTATGGCCGATACGCATCCTTGCCAGAGCCGTTTCCCACCACCAGTTACCATGGTAGGAAGAAGGCCACAGGAACACATTACTGTTAAGAGCACGCAGTTTGTTATCAGTAACAGAAGACCAACAACCCTGCCAACGGGCAGGGATGGAGGAATGAATAACTGGGGTAAAAGTCAGAATAAGGAAATCCTTTACGGGAGATGGGACAAGTGCGGATAGCTTCCTTAGCGGCAGCATCTGCACGCTCATTTCAAGAGACACCAATATGGCTGGGAACCCACTAAACTCTACCGCCTTAAATCTACTGGAGATAAGAAACAGCCAATGTTGAATTTCGACAACTACCAGGTGGACTGGATTAAAGGAATCCAGACCCATGAGGGCACTGCGAGAGTTAACTACGACCACAAAGGAGTGATAACGAGAAAGCAGTAGACGTTGAGCATAGAGAATTCCATAAAGTTTTGACGTCAAGACGCTAGTCTCCGGAGGCAGGCGACACATAAAGATGTCGTCAAGAAAAACAACAGAGTAGCCTACATATTCTGCACACTTAGACCCATTGGTGAAGATAAAAATGGAGCGGGAATGTGAAGAAAAGTGTTCAAGAAAAAAAACGTTTCAGAACTGTAGGATGGGTAAAAGCTTTAGTGATGTGGGGTCAGGGATTTACAAAATTTAGGAAGGGGAACCCTCCATGGGGTCAAGGATGGAAATACACGAGGAGAAATAATGGTAATACTTGTCATGTTCACAGAAAATGGTACCATCCGTTTTCTATGTGCGGCGGCTGGACGCCACTAGACAGGAAGACGTAAACAAAAACACAGGACGCCTGCCAAGCTTGGGAGCCATAGTCATGTAATCGTTTATTATTATTAAAGTCAGTAACCAGGAATGACTTTACATCAACCTTACTACCAAGACTATCTCAGCTATACACCAGACACCACAATACTGACCGAAAGAGAATGTTGCAGGCGAGACAACTGGACAGAAAGAAGGTGATGGTGAAGGGGATCAGGAACTACAGGAGGGGCAAACGTCAATTCACGACAAAGACCAGAGTGAGGGTGTTGTAAGGACCATGCAATGTATTGAAAACAGTAGCGATCACGGCGGTCCTAAAGAGAAAGGAAGCCAGTGTCGACATACAAGCTGAGGGTAGGTGTCGAACGAAAGGCACCAGAGCTGAGGTGCAACCCAGTATGGTGCAAACATCAAGATGGCGAAGAGTAAAAGGAAAACAGACGAGTTAGCAGGGCAACCATAATTGCGGGAAAACTTAACTCAAATATTTTATTTAAATTAATATTATTTTCGATAGCTACGAAGGACCACTACTTTTTGTGAAAAAGTGGAAAACTAAGGAGAGCAAGCGTATTGAAATTAAATCCAAGAACTAGTGTCCTATGGATGTTCTTAATTGTATTTAATATTATTGTATTTAATATTAGAGGGGCTGTATATTATGTGTCAAATTCACTCACCCAAAATAGGGGGTTACATGCTGAAAGATTAATACATCCCTAACATTATTCTAGTTCTGGTTCTCGCTAGAGTAATTATAATATTAATGTAAATCAAAATGGTTATATAATAAATAATTTTAGGTAAATGTACCTCAATATTGTCGGGGTTTCACGGTGTTCTCGTTAGTGAAGGGTTAAAGCAAAGGTAGACTGGATCTCCTTTCCAGGTCGTTGCTCCGACAATAACCCTTACTCACCGTCGTTCGGCGGGTCTTCCCTCAATCCTCTAGGCTCCACTGCTTGCCTCGGAGAGTACCCCAGTCGGTCTCACAACCGGCCTTTAGATTGTAAGATGAGTGAGGGCACAGATCGTTCCCTCAATCTGTGGCCCGCCCCGACACTGAACTCTTACACAGCCTTCAAGGTCGCCAACTGGTTTTTTAGGTGGCCAGTAAACACCGCAGTGGTCAGGTGTAATTGTGGCAAGAGCAAATTCCAATAATATGGTATCAGGCAGGTCACTCAGCTTTACTTCATTACACGGTCACAAGATAAATGGAGGGGATGATATCAAACACCAAAGAGTTTTGGTATTTTACTTAAAAGACAACGAGAAATATATATGCATCAGTGTATCAGGAATAATATATGACAATTGCTCCATTCATATCATAATAGTTTGAAGCGCACCGATATGGTAACATCGGCACGTGTCACCTGTCAGAATGTCAGCTGACCGGGACCCTCGCGATCGTGGGAACAGTCTAGTACTTGTTTCTTATTCTGTCACGATCCCCGTTTATTTAACTTTTTCCAAAACACTATTCAACATTCACATGGCTTACTTATGATTTCACTGGACTCACGATCAACATCTTATTCACAATACTCTCACAGTGACTTTTCACCGTACCAAAAGATTATTCTATTCTTAATAATATTTACTGTGAATGCATTCACTTGATCACTGAACTTTTCTTTATATCTATACTTTCTCTTACAGAGATATCACTGGCAATCACTTCACGTATATGATATTATTCAGTACACAGTCATGTCATATATAAATCGGTAATCAAATTTCAGGCATATATATATTTACATCATGAAAATCAATACACAGGCATTTATATCAATAGATCATAGAGATCAACACACAGGCATTATATCGATAGATTGTAGAGATCAATACACGGGCACTTAGTATTGCTGTACGCTGTAAGTTTTCTTCCC
>WNGS01164368.1:34939-53771 GCA_020271785.1 Procambarus virginalis
TCTAAGACTTGTGCTATGATTTACGTCGAAGCATGTCGTTCTTCGTCCCTCTTTGTCGCTTTATGGCCATCCCATTGTGTACAGGGATTCCGTAAAGCTCTTGGGGTTAGTCTTTGACACTCGTTTGTCTTCGTCAGCCCATATATCTTACCTCCGAGTTGAATGCTCTAAGGCCCTTAACCTACTTAAGGTTTTGTCCCATACTTCTTGGGAAGCGGATAGGCGCATGCTCCTCTATTTGCACTCCTCTCTCGTCCTGTCTAAACCGATTATGGTTGCCCTGCTTACTCTTCTGCTTCTCCTTCTACTCTTCGCCGTCTTGATGCTTTGCACCATACTGGGTTGCGTCTCAGCTCTGGTGCCTTTCGTTCGACTCCGCCCTCAGTTTGTATGTTGACACTGGCTTTCTCTCTTCAGGACTGCCGTGATCGCTACTGTCTTCGCTATCTTGCGCGGTCCTTACAACATCCTTCCTCTCGCCTCTATTGTGCTCTTTTTTCCTCCTCCTGTAGCTCCTGTTCCTCTTCATCGTCTCCCTTTCTGTCCGGTTATCTCGCTTGCAGGATTCTCTTTCTGTTCATATTTCTAATGTTCTCCTCATATTGTTCCTTCCTTGCCTCCGTGGAGAGTCCCCCTTTCCAAGTTTTGTACGTCCTTGACTTGTATTACTAAAGCCTTTACCCCTACTACACTTCTGAAAAGCTTCTTCCTTGAGCACTTTTCTTCGCACTCCCACTCTATTTCCATCTTCACCGATGGGTCTAAGTCTGCGGATGGTGTGGGCTACTCTGTTGTTTTCCTGACCGTACTTATATGTGTCGCCTCGCTTCGGAGGCTAGCGTCTTTACGGCGGAACTTTATGCTATTCTCTATGCTCTCCGTCTCTTGCTTTCTCATTGTCATTCCTTCTTTGTGGTTGAAGTTGACTCTCGTAGTGCTCTCATGGCTTTAGGGTCCTTTAATCCTGTCCATCCGGTGGTCATCGAGATTCAGTATTGGCTGTTTCTTGTTTCTAGTAAATTTAAATCGGTAGAGTTTTGCTGGGTTTCCAGCCATATTGGTGTTTATTTCAATGAATGTTCGGATGCTGCCGCTAAGGACGCTATCCGTTCTTCTCCATCTCCCGTAAAGGTATTACTTATTTCGACTTTTATCCTGTTATTCATTCCTCCATCCTTGCCCGTTGGCAGGGTTGTTGGTCCTCTGTAGTTAGTAACAAGCTGCGTACTCTCAAACATAGTGTGTCCCCATGGCCTTCCTCCTACCACCGTAACCGGCGATGGGAAACTGCTTTGGCACGGCTGCGGGTTGGCCATACTCGCTTAACCCACGGTCACTTAATGGAGCACTGCCCTGCTCCTTATTGTCCGAGTTGCGTCGTCCCTCTTACAGTTGTGCATATCTTGATGAATGTCCTGACTTCCAGGACGAGCGTGTGTCTTGCTTTCCGACTGTCCCTCGCGGTCACTTGTCCCTCGATAGAATTCTAGGTGAATCGGATAATTTTGATATCGTTCGCCTTATGCGTTTTTGTTCTCGTATTGGCATTCTTGGTGATATTTAGTGCCCTCTGATTATTTTGCACTTTGATGGTGCTACATAGCCTTCCCGGTTTGGTGCCTTGTTTTGATAATTACCTTACCTTACCTCGAACGTTCCATTGAAGAATAGACATCGACGAGAAGAGAAAGGACAACAGAGAACAAGGAAGAAACAAAGGCGAAAGAGCAACATAGCACGTTAAAGAAGATCAGGGTTGGGATCAGGGTCAGCAAAGTCAGGGTTAGGGGGCATGGGTAAACTGAGCAAAGATGGCGGGAAGGAAGCGGGAGAACAGACCAGAGGTGGACAGGCGGGGTCCGGAGGAGGAAGAGGAGGAGACAACCGAGAGAAGTAGTCAAGGACAGCAGCAGGAAGAGGGGGAGTAGCAAAAGGGGAGCGCACCTCAGCAAGGGCAGCAACTGAGAGGGAAGTGGGGGCAAAAGAAACCTTCATAGCAGGAATAGGGGGCACAACCATTAAAATGGGAGGGGAAGGAGTGATAGAGGCAGAAGTAGGGGCCGAGGAAGAAAGCAAAGCCTTCTTACCCGCTGGGGAGGAGGACGGAGAGGAGCCAGGCTTATGCTTTTGACTTAAAGAGACAGGTGTCCAAGCAACCATGTACTGGGCAACGGATTCCAGCGTCTCAACAGAAGCTGAACGAGAGCACACATGACGGCCGTTTGGAGAGTGATGGACATCAGCCCGCACCGACAAGGCGGCAGGGAGAGTCAATGAACGGAGGGGAAGGATGGGAAGGAGGATCGGAGGGAGACGAGGAAGAAGACACAGGAGACATGACAGACCAGGTAGAAAGAAGGAGAACCCCAGCCAGTGGACCAGGAGGGGGACCCTTCGGGACAGAACTCGAAGGAACAGAGGAGGCGGCAGTGGGCGCATCAGGGTCCAAGGCCCGGAAACGGTTGTGAATCTGAGGAAGGTTGGAAGGACGAGGAGAGGAAGAGCGCAACACGCGAGCATATGTTGGGAGCCGGCGAACCTGGCGCCTCGCCTCAGGAAAACATAAACGTTCCCGGTGCTTCAGGTTGAGGTCGGCTGCCTCAAGCTTGTAATGGATACACGCACGGGAGAAGGCAGGAGGGGCCTCACCGCAATTCAGGCAGCGAGCCTGGGGAGAAGAGCACTCCAACTTAGTGACCTTCGCCCCCACACAAAGGATAGAGAGACCCAGAGCAGCAGAGGGCACCATGCCCAAACCTCCAGCACTTGTTACAGAGCCTAGGAGAAGGAATGTACTCTTGGACAGAGCACCTGGCACCAGCAAGAATGAGAGGGCAGAAGGGTCCTACCATCAAACGTAACCTTCACAACCCGAATGGGTTGACGGCGACGATCACGAGGGGGACGAGTAAACGTGTCTACCCGGAGGACAGAATGGCCCTGGGCCTCAAGGATACGCTGAATATCATCATAGTAGTCCTGCAGATTTCGAAAACCGGTCGCAACATGGGGCGGGAGGAGAATAGTGCCAACACTGGCATTCAACTGAGCGTTCTTGGAGACCCCGAACAGGGGTCTCGCCAAGGCAGGATAAAGCAGCCAAGCTAGAGGCCGCATCCTGGGAAGGAGCAGCAACGACACATGTACCAAGACGGGTGGGGTTGAAGGTGACAGAGGCATCCACGGAATCAACAAGGTTCCCATTAAGGGAAAAGTCGTCAGGAGGCGCAGAATCCAGAGGGAGGAAATCAAAGTATTTGGCCCACGAAGCGGGACCAAACAAAGCTTGATATGCATCAGAACGGGAAGAAATCGAGCTAGTGCGGCTGTGTCGTGGACGGCGTTGAGAAACCCCAGAGAGAGGGGTTAAAAGGCGCAGTAGTCACAACAAGAAACTGAGCCATGCCAGGGGACGAGGTAGTCACCACTGGGGGCTTGGGGCTCGACCCAACCACAGAGGACGGAGAGGAGCCGAGGGGAGTAGTCAGAGGCGCCAAAGGAGGATCAAGGTTAGGGCCCAATGCAGCGGAGGCTACAGAGCCCGGTCTTCCAATATGGACCGACTCGGGGGCTTGGTTGCCCACCACACGAGCTTGAGAAGGTAAATGAACAGAATTAGACAGGTACGAAGAGAAAAAGATTTATTCACGAATGTGCCTCCATACCCACCATGGAGCCACAATTAGAGGCAGGACACCCAACAAAAATTCATCGCCGATCATGCTGGGGTCCCCCTAGGGGTGCGTCGTGAGTATACGCCCCACAAACGCCACCTAAAGAACAGTCAGTCCATCGAGATCAGGTTCAGTGACGAAAGGAGGATTGACAATAAAAGGTTCCCCTCGCGTTCGACGTTGGGTACTACAGTTCTACGGGTGCAAGAGTATGCCTCCTCAAGCACCCGGGCGTCAAAATAGAAGTCCAAAAGAATAACCAAAACAAGCAAAAGGTCGGCAGGAAACGACAGATAGGAGATGAGGGGAGAAAAACGAAACAAGGAAAAGGAAAAGCGATCTGGCACAATTAGAGAAAACAGCAGCAGGAGCATAAAGGAAAAAAAAAAGCAGAAGACTGTCCTACGGAGCATCACTCAGGCAGCCGTCCACCAAGCCCCCTCATGGCGCCAACGGGCCGGATGGGGAGGGGGGTACCTCCAGGGAAGCTGTCCACTCTTGTCTCAGCTCTTGTAAAGGTATTCCATATTCCGACTTTAATCCAGTTATCCTTTCCTCCATCCTTACCCGTTGGCAGGCGTATTGGTCGTCTGTTACTGGTAACAAACTGCGTACTCTTAAGAGTTGTGTCCTTGTGGCCGTCCTAACACCGTGACCGACGATAGGAAACTGCTCTAGAGAAGATGCATATTTGCCATACTTGCTTAACTCACGGTCACTTAATGGAGCGCCGCCCAGCACCTAATTTTCCACATTGCATTGTCCCTCTTATGGTCGTGCATATCCTTGTTAAATGTCCTGACTTCTAGGACGAGCGTGTGTCTTGCTTTCCGACCGCCCCTCGCGGTCACCTGTCCCCCGATAGAATTCTTGGCGACCGATACGTTTGATATTGTTCGCCTTGTGCGTTTTTTGATCTCTTATTGGCATCCTTGGCGATTTTTAGCGCCCCCTGATTATTCTGCACATTTCATGGTGCTACAGCCTTCCCGGTTTGGTGCCTTTTGATAATTACTTTAGAGATACTGTACGAGATGAAGCCTGAGGGTTGAACTCTTTGTCACCCTCTCGCCAGGACGGTGAATGATTGCAGAAAGTGGTACACCCTAGCGGGTCGGTGCACTGTGGCTCCTTGCCACACCAGGGACATACATTTCGGGGTTAGGGTAAATAGAGTGTAGGCTTCTACTACCGTGTCAGACATTGTCCCTTTTGATAATTACCTTCAAGGTATAGGTTCTTACAAGTGCTTTATACTAGGATAGGAGTGTTTACTCATTCGGGGCAAACCAAAGGTTAACTTTGTTATATTTATTTATAGGTACAAACGCAATTACACTATTATACACTTGTTAACATGAATTTTGATATTATTTGAGAAAATGCAAGTTTATTTGTAATAAAATCAATTGAGAACTACGGTGCCCTAATTACCAACTCACTTAAAGGCTTTTTGAGCAAGTGTCGTGCTGGGTGAGGCCGACACTCTCCGGTGTGGGAGAAGTCGTCGTCTCTGTGCTAGTGTCGTGGAGGCTGTCATTAGAATTGCCGACAGTAACCGAGACTGTGGTAATTGTGTCATCAGAGACGACAGTAGCCTGCCGAGGCGAATGGGCATGTACATTATCCAGGGGATGGGTACTATTGCTTGGATCAGTTTGTGTAGCTATAGTTGCTTTTTGATCCAAGTCATTAACGCTTGAATTTGGCGACCGAGCAACGCGTGCACTTTGTGGAGAAGCATGACAAATGTTAACGTGAGCCTTGGTAGTCCCCATGGTAATGAACATCATAGCTACCGTCAGCAACAACGCAAACTGCCAAGTGTAAAAACGAGTTTGTAATTAGTACTTCATATAATTATGAGTAATTATAATTAGAAATTAGAGGCATCTCAAAGTAACTCATTCAGTAAAGTGATGGTTTCCTTCAGGCAAACAGCAGTTACATTAAATGACTCCTTTGTCCTGTTAAATTTCATCTGCTTCTCACGTGAAACATTGTAGTAGGTACTATAAAATACAGTCTTTGCTAGTTATAGTTTAAAACTGCTACAAAAACTGAGCAAGTTGATACACAAATGTCGTAGAACCAATAATAAAGTCCAACCTAACATAACATTGAAAATAACTAATTAAGCAGTATTTAGTAGGGAAGAAAACTTACAGCGTACAGCAATACTCACAAGTGTCATGTTGGGAGGAGGTTATCAAGAACGATGAGACGCTGTGCAAGAGAGTGAGGAACCCGCCCCCAGTCACACCTTTATATACTCATCTGGGTCAGGTGTGTGGCTATTCCCGGGCCAGGGACCAGATTCACGAAGCAGTTATGCAAGCACTTACGAACCTGTCCATCTTTTCTCAATCTTTGGCGGCTATGTTTACGATTATTAAACAGCTAATGAGCTCCGAAACACCAGAAGGCTGTTTATAATAACAACAACAGTTGATTGGGAAGTTTTCATGCTTGTAAACTGTTTAATAAATGTAACCAAAGTCGTCAAAGATTGAGGAAAGATGTACACGTTCGAAAGTACTTGCATAACTGCTTTGTGAATCCGGGTTCAGGTGTTGCCACCACCCACACCTCACTTCTTTGTAAAATAATGTCTAAAATACTGTGTTTTATTCAGTTTTATTTCAGTAAAACCTAAAATTTAATTATATTATGATTTCATGAGTCAGTTGATTGCTTAGACGTGTAGATTGCTCTAGTTTTGATAATTGGTCAAACTAAAATGCTTGTTTCAAATTCTCGACAGTTACCAATATACCTCTAATGTGACCAGGAAAATAAAGACAGAAATTTCCCGAGCCCTGAGCTAGCTTGCAAATACCACAAGAAAACAAACACACACATACACCAACCTGTCCTTCTACAAAGAACTTCGCTTTTCGCTCTTATGCGTTATATAAGGCCAAAAATTGTTGTACTAGAAAATGGAAGCGGCTCGCAAAAGTGATATACTGTTCTGTTTTCTGCTTTGAGTGCTCTGGTAGGTTAGGAGAGGACACTTTAAATTGACCGTTTTCTTGACGTTGGGAAACCTTAGGAGGACGGGTTGCATACACATGCACGTTCACACACACCCGCACGCACACACACACCCGCCCGTACACACACACACACTCCCGTACACACACACACTCCCGTACACACACACACACACACCATGTCCATGCCACCATGTCAAAAGACGAGTTTACCAGTTTGGCTGGTTGGTGGCGGGTGTGTGTCTGCCCGCCTGTGCTGATATGGAGTTACGATGGGGGACCCTCTCCCTCCTGTCGTCCAGGCTCAGTCTGTGGGGCTCGAATTCTCTGTGCGGGCCGGTTATCCGGAGATTGCGCTGGCTTGTGATTTGCTATCTGTCCCAGTGTTAGCAATTTATGGGGTCAAGTTGGTAATGGCCCGTCGGGCGATAGTGAAAATCACGGAGGAGATGGCGTATCGCGATTTTCTCCGGCGATACGAGGGGCGGACATTACCCCTGCCGGATGGTGCGGGCACTGTGACCCTCTCTGATCGCAGTGGTGCCCTTACTTACGTCAGTGAGCATGGGGCTCCCTTGGAGATTCCGGAGGGTCTGCTACGGTGGTATTTCGGCCGATTTGGTGCAGTGGTTAGTGTGCGGGTGAACATGGTGTCTTCCAGTCCACTTAAGGGTGTGAGGACTAACATTCGCACCCTGGGCATGAGACTCCGGGCAGATATTCCGTCCTCTGTGCGCCTTATGGGGTACAACGTTCGGGTGTTTTACGGCCGCCAGCCGCGGACGTGTTATTGTTGTGGCCTTTTGGGCCATAAGGCTGCTGACTGTTCTGCACCTTCCGCTGCGCCAGTGAATCTCTTCAGTGAGGAGGATTTTCCGCCGCTTCCTGTGGGGGATGATTCGGTGGATGTGGACGTCTCTTCGGCTGAGGAGGTGCCCTCTGTGTCAGCTGTTGCTCCGCCTGTTGCGCCCCTTGTTGTTGTTGCCTCTCCTCCGGAGGTTGTGTCCTCGCCTGGTGCTCAGCCTGCTCCGGCTGGTGTCCCTGAGCCTCTTCCGACTGCCGTCTGCTCGGACCCCTCGTCTTCCAGTTCTTCCTCTGCTGCGTCTGTCCCGGTCCCTGCACCCTCGCCTTCTGTTCCAGCTGTGCTGGGAGCTGGGGTGGATCCGGCGCTTCCTCCTGTGCCTGGCCTGGTGCCCCATGTGGCTGAGGATGCTGCCGTACTGCGGCGTGCGTCGGTTCGCCTGGCTAGTGTTGCGCATGTCGCTGAATCTGCCTCCGGGTCTGATGATGTGCAGCCCGAGCCTAAGCGTTCCCAGCGTTCTTCTTCTGCGTGGGCTGATGTTGGCGACTTCGACGAGTGTGGTCTTTCCGGTGATGGTGGGGTGGCTCCGGTTGTGGTGCACACTACGGTGGTGGCGGAGGTGCACATACTTGAGGATGCCGGTGCCGGTGTTTCGGCCTCCCCTTCTGGTCTGGTGTCCGAGGGTCCTGCTTTAGGTGCGCTGCCTGCATCGGATGGCTCTGGTTCTTTATGGGGAGTGGTTCCCCCTGCTGAGGTTGGTGGTGAGCGGGGTGGCCTGGTGATGGTGTTGAGAAAGGATGCTCGCTCTGGGAGTTCTGTGGCCCCTTCCTCGTTACCCGTTTCCTCGGCAGCGGTCATGCCGCCTCTTCCATCTCCAGCAGTCTCATCTGTGTCTCCTGCGGTCTCCGTGGAGGTGCTACCGTCTCATCGTCTGGCCCCTGCTCCTGTGCGTACGACGGCGAGGCAGTCTCGGCAGCCCTCGTCCGCTTCTCCAGTGTCGTCTGCTTCCTCGAAGGGCGTGGATGGCGCTCCCCGGCCTCGTTATGCGACTTGCGTCAGTGACCTCGGGCGTTGGCCGATACCGCCCGATCTGGATGTTCCTGAGTTTATGGTGCCCCCTCGGCAGCGGGGGATCAAAAACCCTACCGACCTTGAAGATTTGGTCTGGGAAGCTTACAAGAGGAAGTATCCTTACGATTTTTTCCCGGGGAAGTACACTTCTCACCTTGTTCCTCGCAAATGATTTCTGTGTATTCTGTGTTTCCTGTTGTGTGCATGGTTGTGGGGTGCAGATGGTGTGTGTGTGTGAGTGGGTGGGGTGGGTTTTGTTTCCCGGTTCCTGTGTGCTCCGATTTGGGTTGTGGGTTTTCTTTGTATGGCTGGTGGATGGGTGTGTGGTTCCTGTGCGTTTGTGTGTTTGGTTGTGGATGTCGTGTGCGCTTGTTTATGTCATATTGTGTGCCCTTCAGGCTGTTGGCGTGTTCCCACCAGGGGTTGTGCTCTTTGTTCAGTTTAGCCATTTTGTTTTGCCTCCCATTTGTGATGGCAGATTTGTTTCCTTTATTGTTATTATCCTTATTATTGTATGTTTCTCGTTTTGTGTTGGTGCCTCTCCGTCTGTGTTTGAGGTGTTAGTAGGCTTGTTTTGTGTGCATTTTGTTCTGGGGTTTTCCCCTCTGTTTGTCTTCCGCTGTGTTTATATTTGTGTTTTGTTTGTATATGCATTTTTGTTTTGTGGTCAGCCCTTCTGGCTGGTCTTCTCATGATTTGTTCCTTTGTCCATGTACATATGTGTGCTTTGTACCTTTGTTCTATGTTGTATTTGTTTCTGCTTTTATTGTAACTAATACGCATGCTTGCATGTAAAAAAAAAAAAAAATAAAAATAAAATTAGTTGAGAGAATTATAAGGTTCAAGCTAGTCGCACACCTAGAAAGAATTAGCTTTGTAAGTTAACAACAACACAGTTTTAGAGGAAGTAAATCATGCCTGACAAACCTCCTAGAGTTTTATGATTAGGTAACGAAAATAAGGCATGACAGAGAAGGATGGGGTTGATTGCCTATTTCTGGACTGCCAAAAAGCCTTTGATAGAGTACCTCATAGAAGGTTTCTATACAAACGTGAGAGACATACGAGAGTAGATGGAAACGCACTATCATGGGTAAGGAATTACCTAACAGACAGGTGTCAGAGTGACAGTGAGAGGCGAGGAGTCCGACTGGCGTAGACAGTCAAGCGGGGTGTCTCAAGGATCGGTGCTCAGACCAGTTCTATTCCACATTTATGTAAATGACTTGACTGCAGGAGTTGAGTCTTATATGCCGATGTTTGCAGATGATGCAAAACTAATGAGGAGGGTCGAGACTGATGAGGAAGGCAAGATTCTCCAGGATGACTTGAACAGGTTGCTGAGCTGATCCGAGAAATGGCTGCTAGAGTGCAACACTAACAAGTGCAAGGTGATTGGAATGGGAACAAGGGCTAGGAAACCGAAAGGCCAATACAAGATGAAGGGAAACTCCCTCCCTATAACGATTAGAGAAAAATTCCTAAATCTAACTCCAGAAGCTCAATTAAATAAAATAACTTGATGCTTACTCTCCTTTGGCAAAAGTCAGAACATCCTTCAGAAACTTGAATAAGGAAGCTTTTAGATCACTGTATACCGCCTGTGTGAGGTCATAGGCGGTATATACCGCCTATGTGGGCGGTATGCCGCCCCATCGTGGAGTCCCCAACTAAAAAAAATTAGGAAGCCTGAAATGGTGTTGAAGTTTGCAACGAAACTCGTCGCAGAGCTAAGAGGGTTTGAGGTATGAGGACGGACTGAAGGAACTAAACATCAATATCAATATTTCAAGGGGGCATGGATTGAAGCTTGAGATTTAGATGTGGAATAAAGATATTAGAAAGTTTTCTTTTAGCATAAGGGTAGTGAGTAAATGGAATGACCTAAAGGAGCAGATTGAAGGGGCTAACTCTATACCTTTAACTTTAAAAGCATAGGTGTGATAAGAAAATATTTCAGAAGTCATTACATTAGACAACCAACGGGTAGAAAAGCGGGATCCAAGAGCTAGAGCTAGATCCTGCAGAACAAATAGGCGAATAAACACACACACACCCTTTTGACGAGGCCAAAATTATGAGAAGGATTAAGACAGAGGAGGACAGCTTGAGGCTTGAAGAAGACCTGGACAAGCTGAAGGAATGGTCGAACAAATGGTTGTTAGGGTTTAACCCAAGCAAATGTAATGCAATGAAGATAGAAATAGGGAGCAGGAGACCGGATAGGTATCATTTTGGAAGAGGAAATTCTTCAAGAATCAGAGAGATAAAAAGACTTGGAGGTTGATATCACGCAAGACCTGGCCCCCTGCAGCCCATATCAAGAGGATAACATCAGCGGCATATGCCAAGTTGGCCAACAAAAGAACGGCATTTAGAAACTACTGTAAGAAATCATTCAGAACTTTGTATACCAGATATGTCAGACCAATTCCGGAGTATGCAGCCCAGCATGGAGTCCATATCTAGTCAAGGATAAGACTAAACTGGAAAAGGTTAAAAGTTTGCCACCAGACTAGTACCTGAGCTGAGAGGTATGAGCTACGAGGAGAGACTACGGGAAACAAACCTCACGTCGCTGGAAGACAGAAGAGTTAGGGGGGACATGATCACCACATTCAAAATTCTCAAAGGAATTGATAGGGTAGATAAAGACAGGCTATTTAACACAAGGGGCACGCACACTAGAGGACACAGGTGGAAACTGAGTGCCCAAATGAGCCACAAAGATATTAGAAAGAACTTTTTTACTGTAAGAGTAGTTAACAGGTGGAATGCATTAGGCAGTGGTGTGGTGGAGGCTGACTCCATACACAGTTTCAAATGTAGATATGATAGAGCCCAGTAGGCTCAGGAATCTACACCAGTTGATTGACAGTTGAGAGGCGAGACCAAAGAGCCAAAGCTCAACCACTGCAAGCACAAATAGGTGAGTACTACTATGTAGGTACACAAGGGGCCTGATAGCTGAATGGACTAAGTCCATTCTTAGGCTACTGCTGCTTGAACCTCAGTCCACAGCCTTCTACTTCCTTCACTGCCTTAGGATGCATACATGACGCATATAATATTTATATATTTCCTACTCTTCAAAAAGAATCAATCTCTCACCTTGCACTGCGCCTTTCACGCCAAAAACGCAATCAAGCACTCCCTTAGATATCGAGGTCCTAATGATCCTCTATTCCAGTTCTCAAGGTCCCCTATACAATCATCATCTGGGTCCTCAAAATATGTAAGGCACTCCTGCAGCACCTCCAATCAGCTGCAATGGAGTCCTCCTTAAATGTCAGCGAAACTCTCTCCAAACTCTTCACACAAACGACATATAGCTCCCTACACAACTCGAAGATTCACTTGGTCCACGAAGTTCCACTTCTCACAGGAAGTCCTACTTCACCTTACAGTATGGCTTGCACTCGTCTGGCACGAAATTTTCTCACTAACTCCCACCACACGACTGTTGTAGCTTTCCCACACAAACGTTGTAGTTCTCCTTCACAAGCGTTGTAGTTCTCCCATACAAACGTAGCAGTTCTTCCTCACAAACATTGCAGTTCTCCCTCACAAACGTTGCAGTTCTTCCTCACAAACCTGCAAATCCATCAGCATGCCATAATAAACGTTTTCCTAACAAAACATAATTAAATGTGTTCACAGAAAATTAAACTCCTCCATCCGACTTCTCTTTAAAACACTATTGCGTCGCCGCGACGGTCCTCCTCTATCCTGGGCCGGGTCCATTCTGGGACATGTCCAGACATCTCGTAGGCCGCCTCCTTGGTCCCAAGGCTGGGGCCTCCTTCACTCAGTCAGTGTTTGACCTCCGGCGAGGGCGGACGTATCACTCCGCCACCCAAGATGTTCTCCTATCTGTACTCTCTTATTCGAGCTCACTTTCTTAATAAAATATATATACTATATATATATAAACACTTGCCATGATCGCTGGGCACACGATCAAACACAGGCAACCACTGCAACAACTGTTATATTAGCTTACCACAGAATTTGTATCTGGAGGGCGCTGAATCAGCTGCGGCTCCAAGATGTCGTCCCCCTACGACATCCAACCAGGTTTCTTTTAGACTGCCTCATGGCTCTTCTGCTCCTGACTTGAGTACATTAAGTCTTCCCACAGGCTTCACACTTAAATGCCTGCCTGGTTCCCTCCTCTTGAAGGCATACACAATTAGGGGGTCCTCCTCTACCATGAGCTCAACAGAGCGCGACATTCCCTGACGACTTCTGTTGCTCAAGTGAGGTCAAGATTTCCCACGAGCCTTACATCATGTCAGCAAAGTATTGACATCCCATGTCATGTCACTTATTTACATATTCAACCTCTGCTCATGCTTTTAAACTATTCACTAACATTTATCATGTATTTAGTATATATTCATATATCTATACTTCCTCTGACCTCTCAATCAGGTCCAGTAGGCAGAATAACTCTCAGACAGGAAGACTCGTTCTTCAGGCTACCTGGGGTCATAACACTCACTAATGAATCTATGTTGCGAGCTACTTCACTGGAGCCTCACAAGTAGTGACCTCACTAGTGAATCAATTTTGCGGGTTTCTACAGTGGAGCCTCACTAGTACTGGCCTTACTAGTGAATCTATGTTGCGAGTTACTTCACTGGAGCTTAACTAGTGAATCTATGTTGCGAGTTATTTCACTGGAGCCTCACTAGTTCTGGAAACACTAGTGAATATAGGGTACGAGTTACTTTACTGGAGCCTCAATAGAGCTGGCATCATTAGTGAATCTATGTTGCACGTTACTTCACTGGAGTCTCACTAGTGAATCTATGTTGTGATTCTCTTCACTAGAGTCACACTAGTACTGGCCTCACTAACGAATCTATGTTGAGAGTTAATTCACTGGAGTTTCACTAGTAATTAAATAATTATCAAAAGAAGACACCAAACCGGGAAGGCTATGTAGCACCATCAAATGTGCGGAATAATCAGAGGGCGCTAAATATCACCAAGGATGCCTATACGAGAATAAAAATGCATAAGGTGAACGATATCAAAAGTATCCGATTCACCAAGAATTCTATCGAGTGACAAGCGACCATGAAGGACAGTTGGAAAGCAAGACAAACACTTGTCCTGGAAGTCAGGACATTCAACAAGAATATGCATGACCGTAAGAGGGACAATGCAATTTGGACAATAAGGAACAGGGCGGCGCCTCATTAAGTGACCGTCAGTTAAGGGTGTATGGCCACTACGCAACCTCGCCAGACCCGTTTCCCATCGCCGGTTACGGTGGTAGGAGGACGGCCATGAGGACACTACTCTTAAGAGCACGCAGTTTGTTACCAGCAATACCAACAATCCTGCCAACATGTAAGGATGGAGGAATGAATAACTGGGTAAAAGTCGGAATAAGGAATACCTATACAGGAGATGAAACAAGAGCGTACAGCTTCCCTAGCGGCAGCCTCTGTATGCTCATTCAAAGAGACACCAATATAGCTGGGAACCGAGAGCCATGAGGGCACTACGAGAGTCAATGACAACTACAATGGAAGATTGACAATGAGAAAGCAGGAGATGAAGAGCATAGAGAATAACATAAAGTTCTGCTGTGATGATGCTAGTCTCCGGAGGTAGGTGACACATATAAGTGCTGTCAGGAAAAACAACAGAGTAGCCAACACTGTCCGCAGACTTAGACCCGTCGGTGAAGATGGAAATGGAATGGGAGTGCGAAGAAAAGTGCCCAAGGAAAAGGCATTTCAGAACCGTAGGGTTAAAAGCTTTAGTGATGTGCGTTAAGGATGTTCAAAACTTCGGAAGGGGGACTTTACACGGGGGCAAGGAAGGAACAACACGAGGAGATATATTAGAAATACGAACTGAAAAGAATCCTGAAAGCAAGATAACCGGACAGAAAGAGGGAGGTGGTGAAGAGGAACAGTAACCACAGGAGGGGTATAAGTTAAAGCACGACAGAGGCGAGAGGAAGGATGTTGCAAGGACCGCGCAAGATAGCGAAGACAGTAGCGATCACGGCGGTCCTGGAGAGACAGGAAGCCAGTGTCAACATACAAGCTAAGGACGGGAGTCGAATGAAAGGCACCAGATCTGAGGCGCAGCCCAGTATGGTGCAAAGCATCAAGACGGCGAAGAGTAGAAGAGAAACAGACGAGTAAGCAGGGCAACCATAATCGAGTTTAGACAGGACGAGATAAGAATGTAAAGCGAGGAGAGTGCGCCTATCCGCTCTCCCAAGAAGTATGGGTAAGGGCCTTACCTTAAAAAGGGTAAGTGCCTTAGTGTATTCAACTCGCAGGTAAGATATATGAGACGACCAAGACAAATGAGTGTCAAAGATTAACAAATATTAGCACAAGTCTTTGACGTAGAGAACTGGAAGCCATGATCAGTGGCCCAAGACGACACAGCATCAATCGCAAGTTGAAGCCACCATTGTAGGAGAGGCGAATCATCACCCCGACAGCAAAGGGTAAGATCGTTGACATAGAGAGCGGAGAAGACGCCAGAAGGAAGAGAGGAAAGAAGTTCATTGAAGAGCAACCAGAAAAAGAGTAGTGCTCAGAACACTACCTTGGAGCACACTCTCGTATTGCTGAAAAGAGGCAGAGAGAGCGGTACTAAGCCTCACTCGAAAGGAATGATGAGAGAAGCTTTGAAGAAAGAGAGGAAGATTACCACGAACGCCAAAAGAATGAAGTTGGGACAGAATATGATATCGCCAAGTGGTGTCATAAGCCTTTTCCAGGTCAAAAAGAACGGCAACAACGATGGTCTTCGCAGCAAAAGCAGTACGAATATAGACCTCAAAGTTCACCAGGACATTTGCTGTGCTGCGGCACTTGCGAAAACCATATTGAGAAGGAGAGAGGTGAGAGTATTCTATGAACCACATCAGACGAACGTTAACCATACGTTAAAAAAAATTGCAGACACAACTCGTGAGGGCAATAGGGCGAAAGTCCTTAGGGGGATGTCCCAAGAGACCCTGGTTTCCGAACAGGGAAGACATCGGCATCGAGCCAGTCCTCAAGAACTGACGTCGTCTCCCAGATCCGATTATACAGACTCAGTAAATACTGAGACGTGCAAGGAAGGAGATGGCAAAGCAGATCATAATGAATGCCATCGGAGCCCGCCGCCGTAGAACTGCAGAGGACCAGGGCAGAATGAAATTCAGAGAGAGAGAGAGAAGGGATCATTATAGGGAAGTCTGAGATAAGTGCAGAAATCTAAAGGACGAGATTCAAGGACAGGTTTACGAAGAAGTAAAGATTGGGAAAGATGATAACCAGAGCTAACAGAAGAAAAGTGGGATCCCAGTTCGGTCACGACCTGCAACGGGTCTGCTACAAAAGAACCACAGAGGTGAAGGACCGGCGAGACATTCGGACTGAACTTACCCACTATCTTGCGGACACACGTCCAGATCTGCGGCAGAGGACTTTCGTATGTAATAGTGGAAACATAAGACTTTCAATATTCACGCTTAGTCACACGGATGTCCCTATGAGCCACCGCACTCGCCTTCCAAACCAAAACAAAAGAATCAGCTGTCTGCCATCAGTGGTGTCTCTTCCAGGCTATACGCTTACAGCAGACAGCCCGAGCACAGTCTACATTCCACCAGGGAACGCACTTCTGTGGTCCCCAAGAGGAAGAGCGAGGAATAGAGCGGAGGGCAGCATCAAAGATGGTGTCATGAAAAAGGAGGAGGGTGCGAGGGAGAGGACCAATAGAGGTGTCAGAGAGAAGAGCACGGAGGGTAAATAGAGGGTAAATAGTTTAGAGTCTGCTGTAGCAAACTGCCACCTAGGGAAGGAGAGGGGAGGGTGAAAAGAGGAAAAAAGGTAACAATGATGGGGAAATGGTCACCACCATGAAGGTCATCAAGAACTCACCACGTGAAATCCAAGTAAAGAGACGACGAGCAAAGAGAAAGATCAAGACAGGAAAGGCTGCAAGTCCGAGAGTACAAATGAGTGGGCTCACCAGAATTCAGAAGAGACAGGGAAGAAGAGAGGATGAACGGTTCGAGAAGGCGACCCCGGGTGTTTGTCAGGACATCACCCCAGAGGGTATGTCGACAATTGAAATCACCCAGCAGGAGCACAGGCTCCAGCAAGGAGTCCAGTAGGTGTTTAAGATCGAGAAGAGAAAGCGGGACATTTGGGAGGGGATAAGTGGAACAAACCATGTACCATTTATGCTCAAAGACACGTGCAGCAGAACGAGAGGTGACGGAAAAAGTAGGGGGACGAAAGGAACATCAGAACGAATCAAGAGAGCAGGAGAGGAACGGGCTCAAGCAAAAGCAGGGGAGAAGGGGAGAGAAAGGAATAGCCATGGAAGCGACCAGGACAAGCACCAAGCATCGGCTCCTGGAGACAGACACAAAGGGGTGAAAACTGCAAAATTATAAGTTTGAGTTCTTGGAATATTCGCGTAATATCCGCGAATTTTCCATTGAAGAATAGACATCGACAAGAAGAGAAAGGACAGCAATAGAGGACAATGAAGAAACAAAGGAGGAAAAAGGAACAGAGCACGTTAAAGAAGCGCAGGATCAGGATCAGGGTCAGCAAAGTCAGGGTTATGGGGCATGGGTAAACTGAGTAAGGATGGAGGGAAGGGAGCGGGAGAACTGACCAGAGGTGGAAAAGAAGGGTCCGGAGTAGGAGGAGGAGGAGGAGAGGACAACCGAGGGACAAGAACAGCAGGAGGAGGAGGGGCAGAAACCGGGAGCGCACCTCAGCAAGGGCAGCAACCGAGAGGGAAGTGGAGGCAGAAGAAACCTCCATAGCAGGAACAGGGGCCATGACCATAGAAATGGGAGGGGATGGAGCGAGAGAGTCAGAGGTTGAAGACGAGGAAGAAAGCGAAGCCTTCTTACCCTCCGAGGAAGAGGGAGATGATCCAGGCTTTCACTTCTGACTCTAAGAGACAGGCGTCCCAGCAACAACGTACTGGGCAACAGACTCAAGCATCTCAATAGGAGAAGAAGAACGAAAGCAAACAACACGATGGCCGCTTGGAGAGTGATGGACATAAGCCAGCACAGATACGCGGCGTGGAGAGCTAAGAGAAGGAGGACAAGGATCGGAGGAAGACGAGAAAGAAGACACAGGAGACATGACACACTGGGTAGAAAGAAGGGGGAACCCCAGACAGAGAACCAAAAGTGGGACCCTTCGGGACAGAACGTAAAGGAACAGAAGAGGAAGTGGTGGGGCGTGTCTGGGTCTACAACCCGTCCTCGCAAATTCGTATAGTCAATAGTGACTTATTAGTTACGTGCATAGGTGACATACTAAACATAATAGTTTCCCTTGAAAAGCTTCATAGAAAACACCGACCTTACCTAACCTACTTAGTATGTTAAAATAAGCATCTTATAGCTTCGTAATTACAATTGTTACTTAACCTATTATAGGTATAGGTTAGGTAATAATTGTAATTACGGAGCAATAAGATGCTTAACATACTAAGTAGGTTAGGTAAGGTCTGTGTTTTCTATGAAGCTTTTCAAGGGAAACCATTATGTTAAGTATGTCACCTATGCACATATTTAATAAGTCAATATTGACTATACGAATTTGCGAGGACGGGTTGGGGTCTAAGGCCTGGAAACGTTTGTGAGACTGAGGAGGGACGACGAGAGGAAGAGAGGAAGAGCGCAATATGCGAGCATAAGAGACGCCAGCGAAAGGGGGGGAGACAAAGAACCTGGCGCCTCACCTCAGGAAAAGACAAACGTTCCCGGTGTTTTAAGTTGAAGACGGCTGCCTCAAGTTTGCAATGTACACACGTGTGGGAGAAGGTAGGGTGTGCCTTACTGCAATTGAGGCAGTGAGCCCAGGGAGAAGTGCACTCCAACTTAGAGTGACCTTCGTTCCAGCATATGGGACAGAGACAGACAGTACTGGAGCTTCGGAGGGCACCATGCCCGAACCTCCAACACTTATTACAGAGCCGATGAGAGGGAATGTACTCCTGGACGGAGTATCTGGCACCAGCAAGAATAACAAAGGGCGGAAGGGTCCTTCCATCAAAGGTAATCTTCACAACCCAAAGGGGCTGACGGCGATGACCATGAGGGGGACGAGTAAACCTGTCTGCCTGGAAGACAGAATGTCCCTGAGCTTCGAGGACATGCCGAATATCTTCGTGGTAGAACTGTAAATTCCTAACACTGGTTGCAACACGGGGTAGGAGGAGAACAGTGCCATATTGGCATTCAACCGAGCATTCTTGGATCGACAAGGTGGCTATGGAGG
>WNGS01164368.1:55852-68739 GCA_020271785.1 Procambarus virginalis
GTGTTGAATAGTTTATCCTTGTTTACCGGTCGATTCCTCTGAGGATTTGTAGGTTGTGATCATGTCTCCCCTTACTCTTCTGTCTTCCAGAAGGTGCATTTCCCGCAGCCTTTCCTCGTAACTCACGCCTCTTAGTTCTGGGACTAGTCTAGTGGCATACCTTTGGACTTTTTCCAGCTTCGTCTTGTGCTTGACAAGGTACGGGCTCCATGCTGGGCCGCATACTCCAGGATTGGTCTTACATATGTGGTACAAGATTCTGAATGATTCCTTACACAGGATCCTGAACGCTGTTCTGATGTTAGCCAGCCTCGCATATGCCGCAGACGTTATTCTTTTATGTGGGCTTCAGGAGACAGGTTTGGTGTGATATCAACTCCTAGATCCTTCTCTCTGTTCGTTTCATAAAGTATTTCACCTCCTATTCTGTATCCTGTGTCTGGCCTCCTATTTCCACTGCCAAGTTTCATTACTTTGCATTTACTCGGGTTGAACTTTAACAGCCATTTGTTGGACCATTCACTCAGTCTGTCTCGGTCATCTTGTAGCCTCCTACTATCGTCCTCCGTTTCAATCCTCCTCATAATTTTTGCATCATCGGCAAACATTGAGAGAAACGATTCTATACCCTCTGGAGATCATTTACATATATCAGAAACACTATAGGTCCAAGGACTGAACCCTGCGAAACTCCACTGGTGACGCCCGCCAGACCCAAACAGGGGTTTCGCTAATGTAGGATAAAGCGGCCAAGTGGGTGGCTGCATCCTGAGAAGGAGCAGCAACAACTCATGTACCAAGACGGGTGGGATTGAAAGTAACAGATTCATCTACTGAATCAACAAGGTGCCTATGAAGAGAAAACTCGACAGGAGGAGTAGAATCTAAAGGATGGAGGTCAAAGTACTTAGTCCACGTAGCAGGACCAAACAAGGTATGGTATGAATTAGTATGGGAAGGGAGCATACGAGAGCGGCCGTGGCGGGGACGGCGGTGAGAACCTCTAGAGAGAGATGGGTCATAAGGCGCAGTAGTCACAATGAGAGATGGAGCCGTGCAAGTGGACGAGGCGGTCACCACAGAGGGCTTGGGGAGAGGAGGGAGAGGAGTTATCCGGTCTGAGCCCAACCAGGCCTGTAGCGGGGGCTACAGAGCCCGGTCTTCCAGCACAGTCCGACTCAGGGGCCTGGTCGCCCACCCCACGAGCCTGGTAAGAGAAGTCGTGTCGTCAACCATGCATCAATCAATCTAAAGGTTTGGGACCTGGATCCAAGGGATACCACCTACCAGAGCAGTCAGGGAGGCCGAGCGCGGGCCAGTGCAGGAAGGGGATGTCGTCTCCAGCTCCCCCTTTTCAACAGGGGGAGTCCTACTACATCATCCATTCTCCCACACACTGGTGCTAAGACCCCATTCCCCTATCGCCCTAGCCTGGACACCCAACCATCCACTCAGGGCGGCCTCTCACAGGCGACCCCTCCAGCGGGTGGTTCGATGGCTCACAAGGCCCCTACGTGGTGCCCTTCTGCACGAACATCATCAAAGAGGGACAGGAGAGGGGGCAAAGGCAACCCACACCGGTCCCAGGGAGGTGAACGTGAGCCCCTCATCACGGCAAGGAGACACCACGGAGCGGTCACAGGTAAGTAATTTTCCTTCACTGTGTACTGTCCCTTTAGTCTCCTGTCCCTTTAGTCTCCTGTCACCTAGTCTCATTTCCATAACTTTACACTTCCATGTTTTGAACTCCAGTAGCCATTTCTCCGACCATCTATATAGTTTGTTCAAGTCCTCTTGAGGATCCTACAATCCTCACCAGTCACAATTTGTCTCATTAATTTTTCGCCATCCGCAAACATTGACACATAAGACTCAACTCCTGTTGACATGTCATTTACGTATATTAGAGATAAATTGGTCTCAGCATCGATCCTTGAGATACTCCACTCGTCACTGTTCTCCAATCAGACTTGTCGCCCCTTACTGTTACTCTCTGGCTCTTGCCTGTTACAGTAACTCCACTCTCTTCCTCCTGTCTCTCAAGTTTGTTTATATTATATGTGAGTGTGTTTGTGTTTGTTGTTTTTTAGTGCGCTCGTGCTTGTGCGTGTGTACGTGTGTTAATACTCACCTAGTTGTACTCATCTTGTTGTGCTTCAGGGGTTGAGCTCTGGCTATTTGGTCCCGCCTCTCAACTGTCAATCAACTGGTGTAAAGATTTCTGAACACCAGTGAGAGGCGGGACGTCTTTGACACGTCTTTTAACATGGTGGCATGAACATGGTGCGTGTGTGTGTGTACGTGCGTGTGTGTGTGTGTACGGGCGGGTGTGTGTGCGTGCGGGTGTGTGTGAACCTGCATGTGTATGCAGCCGTCCTCCCAAGGTTTCCCAACGTCAAGAAAACGATCAGTTTAAAGTGTCCTCTCCTAACCTACCATAGCACTCAAAGCAGAAAACGGAACAGTATGTCACTTTCGCGAGCCGCTTCCATTTTCTAGTACAACAATTTTTGGCCTTATATAACGCATAAGAGCGAAAAGCGAAGTTCTTTGTAGAAGGACAGGTTGGTGTATGTGTGTGTTTGTTTTCTTGTGGTATTTGCAAGCTAGCTCAGGGCTCGGGAAATTTCTGTCTTTATTTTCCTGGTGACATTAGAGGTATATTGGTAACTGTCGACAATTTGAAACAAGCATTTTAGTTTGACCAATTATCAAAACTAGAGCAATCTACACGTCTAAGCAATCAACTGACTCATGAAATCATAATATAATTAAATTTTACGTTTTACTGAAATAAAACTGAATAAAACACAGTATTTTAGACATTATTTTACAAAGAAGTGAGGTCTGGGTGGTGGCAACACCTGAACCCGGATTCACAAAGCAGTTATGCAAGTACTTTCGAACGTGTACATCTTTCCTCAATCTTTGACGACTTTGGTTACATTTATTAAACAATTTACAAGCATGAAAACTTCCCAATCAACTGTTGTTGTTATTATAAACAGCCTTCTGGTGCTTCGGAGCTCATTAGCTGTTTAATAATCGTAAACAGAGCCGCCAAAGATTGAGAAAAGATGGACAGGTTCGTAAGTGATTGCATAACTGCTTCGTGAATCTGGTCCCTAGCCCGGGAATAGCCACACACCTGACCCAGATGAGTATATAGAGGTGTGACTGGGGGCGGGTTCCTCACTCTCTTGCACAGCGTCTCATCGTTCTTGATAACCTTCTCCCCATCATGACACTTGTGAGTATTGCTGTAATTTTTCTTCCCGACTTAATACTTCTTAATTAGTTGTTTTCCATGTTATGTTAGGTTTAACTTTATTATTAGTTCAACGACATTTGTGTATGAACTTTCAAATTTTTGTAGTAGCGTTAAACTATAACTAGTAAAGGGCGTTTCTTATATTACTTCAATGTTTAGAGTGAGAACCAAATGAAATTTAACGGACAGTTATTTAGTGTAACCACTGTTTGCCTGAATTAAACCATCACTTTACTGAAAGTTACTTTGAGATGCCTTGAGTTTCTAAACTCATCTAATATAAATAAATATGGAAATGTTAGTTTGTTCAAAATCGCTAATCTCCGAAAGTTCTTAGCCGATTTCTTTGAAATTTTCACCCAACGTTCCATTCGCATCCGGCAAAGTTTTTACATGCATACTATACAGATGTCACGTCTGTAACAGTAAAAAATGTTTTTTTTCAGAAACTGTTTTTCATGAGAAACATTAAAAACCTCTTTACCGATTGCTTTGAAATTTTGACACAATGCTGCATTAGAATAGGCGACTCTTTCTATATCTACTATATATATGCCTCGCCTGTGACAGGGAATTTTTTTTTTTAAACAGCGCCATATGATGGACGTGAAGGCTAAACACACTGTAATCTCTGAAAGTTCTTCACTAATTACTTTGAAATTTTGACACAACGTTGCATTCAAACGGGCGCATCTTCTTATATACCTACTATATAGATGCCACCCCTGTGACGGGTAAATATGCGTTTTTGAAAACGGTGCCATCTGTTGCATGTTAGCGCAACACACATGCTATAATAAGTGTTACAATTCCATTTCAATGTTTCTGATTGCATTGATAAATTGAATTTTCATAGGTTTTTATTTTCATTTTGATTTAATTTTGTGTTAATTGTGTTGGAATTAAGCTGTGTTTACCATACCATTCATTTCGTCAGTATAGTTTTTTTCATATTTTAATTTCATTTTTAACTTTTTATTACTTCAGTGATGAACATCAGATCACTTGATGTTCCCAGTTTTCTGATGGGAACATCAGACCATTTGGGAAGGCATCGGACGAGGGAGTGGGGAATGGTGGGGATGACGAGGGGACGGAAGTGAGAGATAGTAGGGAAGACGAGGGGAACAAGAGAGGGGGTAATGGTGGGGAAGGACGGGGACGGGGGAGTTTAGGATGGTGAGGAGGAGAAAGGGGAATGGTGGGAAGGAAGTGATGGAGTGGGGAATGGTTGGGAGGCAGAGGAGACGGGTGGGGAGGACTGGGGGGACAGGGAAGGTTGCTGTGGCTCGGCAACGCACATGCGTTACTGAGCCACAGCAACGCGTGGCCGGGTACTTCTAGTAATCATATAAAGTACTAATTACTTTTTTTTTTTTTTTTTTGCAGTTTGCGTTGTTACTGACAGTAGCTATGCTGTTCATTACCATGGGGATTACAAAGGCTCACATTAACATTTGTCATGCTTCTCCACAAAGTGCACGCGTTGCACGGTCGCCAAATTCAAGCGTTAATAACTTGGCTAAAAAAGCAACTATAACTACACAAACTGATCAAAGCAATAGCACCCAAACCCTGGATAATGTACATGCCCATTCGCCTCGGCAGGCTACTGTCGTCTCTGATGACACAATTACCACAGTCTCGGTTACCGTCGGCAAGTCTAATGACAGCCTCCACGCCACTAGCACAGAGACGACGACGACTTCACCCACACCGGAGAGTGTCGGCCTCACCCAGCACGACACTTGCTCAAAAAGCCTTTAAAGTGGAGTGGTAATTAAGGGCACCCTAGTTTCTCAATTTATTTTATTACAAATAAACGAGCATTTTCTCAACTAGTATCAAAATTCACGTCAACAAGTGTATATTGTAATTACGTTTGTACCTATAATAAATATAACAAAGTTAACATTTTAGTGTGCCCCGAATGAGTAAACGCTATCCTAATATAAAGCACTTGTTAGAACCTACCTTGAAGGTAATTATCAAAAGGAACAATGTCGGACAGGATAGTAAAAGCCTACAACCCATTTGCCCCAACACCAAATGTATGGCCCTGGTGTGGGAAGGCTAGAGGTGACCTTGCAGGCTTCCAGGTGACCTGTCAAGTCTTTTGGCCAGGTCACCAAAATTGGAACAAGGAAATCGTTGAATCGGGTTAACGGGAAGTAGAGACGGCAGAGAAAGTATTTTCAATTTGATAGCTGGCCAGAATCCCCATACAACAGGAAGCGAAGTAAAAATGGCGGACCTTTACCCTCCCGGATTATGGTGGTCTTCCAGTGAGTAAATATGGAATAGTTGGTAAAGGAAAAATTGCTCGGACAACTCGTACCAATCCTGTATAACATCCGTTAATGGACTGGATGTTTGTTCATGAATCACTTATCAAAATAAGGCAGCGTGTATGTAGAGACAAAGAGAGCAGTACCATCTGTAAGTAAAATACTTCCCAAAAACAGGTCAAACGAAAAAAAAACGTGCAATGAAGTAATTCCATTAAAATGAAGATAGAGATAACCACACGTGACGTAAGTTTCTACAAAGCAGTGGTAAGTAGAACAAACATTAACTGTAGCAGTTATTCATGTGTGAAATAGTCTCCAGATCATACTCATATCTCCCATAGATTAACTAATAAAGCCAGAGGTTAGGAGTTGACAGATTGAAGATTAAGCCAGCCAAGAGATGGCACGGGCATGAATAGCCCATACAAGGAGAATGAACTTTGAGGGTCGCTTATAAATCGGCCCCCCCCCCTCCCTGTCCAGCTCGTTGCTCCCGTGAGGGGGCTTGGTGGGCGGCTGCCGGAGTGTGATGCTCCATGGGGCGGTCCCCCTCCAGCTTTTCTCCTAAACAACTTCCTTTTCCTTCTGTTTCGTTTTTCTCCCCCCTCTTCTCCTATCTGCTTGTCGTTTCCTGCCGACCTTTTACGTGTTTTGTTATTCCTTTGGACTTCTTCTATTTTGACGCCCGGGTGCTTGAGGAGGCATACTCTTGCACCCGTAGAACTGTAGTACCTAACGTAGAGAGTGAGGGGGAACCTTTTATTTTCAATCCCCCTTTCGTCACTGAACCCGATCTCGACGGACTGACGGTTCTTAAGGTGGCGTTTGTGGGGCGTATACTCGCAACACACCCTTAGGAGGCCCCGGCATGATCGGCGATAGCTTCTTGTTGGGTGTCCTGCCTCTAATTGTGGCTCCATGGTGGGTGTGGGGGCACATTCGTGAATGAATGTTTATGGTTCATACCTATGTTGTGTTCTGTTCCTCCTTTACCTTCTAAGGCTCGTGGGGTGGGCGACCAACCCCCCCCCCCCCCCGAGTCGGTCCGTGTTGGAAGACCAGGTTCTGTAGCCTCCACTGCATTGGGCCCCGAACTTGCTCCTCCTTTGGCCTCTCTGACTACTCACCTCGGCTCCCCTCCCTCTGTGGTTGTGACGAGCCCCCAGTGGTGACTACCTTGTCCCCTGGCACGGCTTCATCTCTAGTTGTAACTACTGCGCCTTTTAACCCCTCTCTGGGGGTTCTCAACGCCGTCCACGACACGGCCGCACTCGCTCGATTCCTTCCTGTTCTGATGCCTATCAAGCCTTGTTTGGTCCCGCTTCGTGGGCCAAATACTTTGACCTCCTCCCTCTTGATTCTGCGCCTCCTGACGATTTCTTCCTCCATCGACATCTTGATAACGTGGATGCCTCTGTTACCTTCAACCCTACTCGTCTTTGTACACGAGTCGTTGCTGCTCCTTGTCAGGATGCAGCTTCCCGCTTGGCTGCCTTATCCTGCCTTGGCGAGACCCCTGTTCGGGTCTCAAAGAACGCTCAGTTGAATGCCCGTGTTGGCACTATTCTCCTCCCGCCCCATGTTGCGACCGGTGTTCGGAATCTGCAGGACTGCCACGATGGTATTCGGCATATCTTCGATGCCCAGGGCCATTCTGTCCTCCGGGTTGACACGTTTACTCGTCCCCCTCGTGGTCGTCGCCGTCAACCCCTTCGGGGATATAAGATCCTACCTTTGATGGTACGACCTTTCCGCCCTCTGTCATTCTTGCTGGTGCCAGGTGCTCTGTTCAGGAGTACATTCCTTCTCCTAGGCTCTGTAACAAGTGCTGGAGGTTTGGGCATGGTGCCCTCCGCTGCTCTGGGACTCACTCTGTCCTTTGTGTGGGGTCGAAGGTCACTCTAAGTCGGAGTGCACTTCTCCCCATGTTCGCTGCCTCAACTGCAGTGAGGCCCATCCTACCTACTCCCGTGCGTGTATCCATTACAAGCTTGAGGCAGCCGTCCTCACTTTGAAGCACCGGGAGCGTTTATCTTTAACTGAGGTGAGGCGCCAGGTTCGCCAGCTCCCGCTTTATGCTAACGTCTCTTATGCTTGCGTGTTGCGCTCTTCCTCTCCTCGTCCTTCCCACCTTCCTCAGACTCACAACCGTTTCCGGGCCTTGGACCCTGATACGCCCACTGCCCCCTCCTCTGTTCCTTTGAGTTTTGTCCCGAAGGGTCCCCCTCCTGGTCCTCTGTCTGGGGTTCCCCTTCTTTCTACCAGTCTGTCATGTCTCCTGTGTTTTCTTCCTCGTCTCCCTCCGATCCTCCTTCCCATCCTTCTCCTCCATCTCTTGATTCTCCCCGCCACCTGTCAGTGCGGGCTGATGTCCATCACTCTCCAAACGACCGTCGTGTGAGCTCTCGTTCAGCTTCTCCTGCTGAGACGCTGGAATCCATTGCCCGGTACGTAGTTGCTGGCACACCGGTCTCTTTAAGTCAGAAGCGTAAGCCTGGCTCCTCTCCGTCCTCCTCCCCGGCGGGTAAAAAGGCTACGCGCTCTTCCTCGGCCCCTACTACTATATCGCCCCTTCCCCTCCCATTTCTGTGGTTGCGCCCCCCGTTCCTGCTGTGGATATTTCTTTGGCCCCAGCTTCCCTCTTGGTTGCTGCCCTTGCTGAGGTGCGCTCCCCTCTTTCTACTCCCCCTCTTCCTGCTGCTGTCCTTGACTACTCCTCTCGGTTGCCACCTCCTCCTCCTCCTCCGGACCCCGCCTGTCCACCTCTGGTCTGTTCTCCGGCTTCCTTCCCTCCGTCTTTGCTCAGTTTACCCATGTCCCCCTGACTTTGCTGACCCTGATCCCGATCCTGATCTTCTTTAACGTGCTATGTTGCTCTTTCGCCTTTGTTTCTTCCTTGTTCTCTGTTGTCCTTTCTCTTCTCGTCGATGTCTATTCTTCAATGGAACGTTCGGGGTTATTATGCCAATTTCCTTGAACTCCAACTTCTGATTTCGCGATTTTCACCTCTTTGTGTCTGTCTCCAGGAGCCGATGCTTGGTGTTCGTCCTGGTCGTTTTCGTGGCTATTCCTTTCTCTTCCCCCCCCCCCAGCTCTTGCTGGGGCTCCTAACTCTTCTGCTCTCTTGATTCGCTCTGATGTTCCCTTTGTCCCCTTACTTTTTCCTTAGACTCTCCATTGTTCTGCTGCTCATATCTTTGTGGGGAAATGGTACACTGTTTGTTCCATTTATCTCCCACCGAGTGTCCTGCTTTCTCTTCCTGATCTGAAACACTTACTGGACTCCTTGCCGGAGCCTGTGCTCCTGCTGGGTGATTTCAATTGTCGTCATTCCCTTTGGGGTGATGTTCTGACGAACACCTGAGGTCGCCTTCTTGAGCCGTTTATCCTCTCTTCTTCCCTGTCTCTTCTGAATTCTGGTGAGCCCACGCATTTGGACTCTCGGGCTCGCACCCTTTCCTGTCTTGATCTTTCTCTTTGCTCGTCTTCTCTTCACTTAGATTTCACGTGGCAGGTTCTTGATGACCTCCATGGCAGTGACCATTTCCCCATCCTTGTTACCTTTTTCTCTTTTCACCCTCCCCTCTCCTTCCCTAGGTGACAGTTTGCGAAAGCGGACTGGAACCTCTTTACCCTCAGTGCTACTCTCTCTGACCTCTCCCTCGCTCTCTTCTCCTTTTTCATGACACTGTCTTCGACGCTGCCCTCCGCTCTATTCCTCGCTCTTCCTCTCGGGTCCACGGAAGTGCGTTCCCTGGTGGAATGCAGACTGTGCTCGGGCTGTCCGCTGTAAGCGTGCAGCCTGGAAGAGACCGCTGTCGGCAGACGGCCAATTCTTTTCTTTTCTTTCGCAAGGCGAGTGCAGTGGCCCATAGGGCCATCCGTAGGCTAAACGTGAATGTTGGGCATCTTATGTTTCCACCATTACGTCCGAAACTCCTTTGCCACAGATCTGGAAGCGTATCCACAAGATAGCGGGTAAGTTCGTTCCCAACGTTTCACCGGTCCTTCACCTCCATGGTACTCTTGTGGCGAACCCGTTGCAGGTCGCTACCGAATTGGGTTCCTACTTTTCTTCTGTTAGGTCTGGTCTTCATCTTCCCCAATCTTTCCTTCTTCGTAAACCTGTCCTTGAGTCTCGTCCTTTAGATTTCTGCACTCGTCTTCGACTTCCCTATAACGATCCCTTATCTCTCTCTGAACTTTGTTCTGCTCTGTCCCTCTGTGGTTCTACGGCGGCGAGCTCCGATGGTATTCATTGAGATGCTTCGCCATCTCCCTCCGTGCATGTCTCAGTATTTACCGAGTCTGTATAATCGGATCTGGGAGTCGTCGTCAGTCCCTGAGGACTGGCTCGATGCCGTTGTCCTCCCTGTTCGCAAACCAGGGTCTCTGGGAACATCCCCTAAGGACTTTCACCCTATTGCCCTCACAAGTTGTGTCTGCAAACTCTTTGAACGTATGGTTAACGTTCGTCTGATGTGGTTCCTGGAACATTATCACCTCCTCTCCCCTTCTCAATTTGGTTTCCGCAACTGCCGCAGCACAACAGATACCCTGGTGAACTTGGAGGTTTATATTCGTACTGCTCTTGCTGCGAAGACCTCCGCTGTTGCCGTTCTTTTTGACCTGGAAAAGGCTTACGACACCACTTGGCGATGTCATATTCTATCCTAGCTTCATTCTTTTGGCCTTCGTGGTCATCTCTCTCTCTTTCTCCGCAGCTTCCTCTCTTGTCATTCCCTTCGGGTGAGGCTTGGTACCACTCTCTCTGCCTCTGACGAGATGACGAGATTGGCGTAATAACCTCGAACGTTCCCCCCTCCGTGGTGCCTCCTTGCTGTGGTTAGGGGCTCACGTACACCTCCCTGGGACCGGTGTGGGTTGCCTGTGCCTCCTCTCCTACCCCCTCTTTGGGTGGTGTACGTGCTGAAGGGCACCATGTAAGGGCCTTGTGAGCCATCGGACCACCCGTTGGAGGGGTCGCCTGTGAGAGGCCGCCCTGAGTGGATTGGGTGTCCAGGCTGGGGCGATAGGGGGACTGGGGTCTTAGCACCAGTGTGGGAGAATGAACGAAGTAGTAGGACTCGCCTGTTGAAAAGGGGGAGCACCGCTGGGGACAACACACCCTACCTGCACTGGCCCGCGCTCGGCTGCCCTGTTAGATGGTATCCCTTGGTTTCAGGTCCCATCCCTTTTGTTTGGTTTGCTGTATGGATAACAACTTGACTTCTCTTACCCAGGCTCATGGGGTGGGTGACCAGGGCCCCCGAGTCGGACCATCCTGGAAGACCGGGATCTGTAGCCCCCACTACAGGACGTGGTTTAGGTCCAGACCGGACTCTTCCTCACTGCTCCCCTTCATCCTCTGTGGTTGGATCGAGCCCAAAATCTGCTGTGGTGACCGTCTCGTTCCCTTGCACGGCTCCATCTCTTCTTGTGACTACTGCACCTTTCGAACTGTCTCTAAGGGTTCTCATCGCCGTCCCCGTCACGGCCGCTCTCGTATGCTCCCTTCCCATCCTACTTCGTTCCATGCTTTGTTTGGTCCTGCTACGTGACTAAGTACTTTGACCTCCAACCTTTGGATTCAACTCCTCCTGACGATTTTCCCCTTCATAGGCATCTTGTCGATTCCATGGATGCCTCTGTCAGCTTCAACTCCACTCGTCTTGGTACCCGTGTCGTTACTGCTCCTTCTCAGGATGCGGCCACCCGCTTGGCCGCCTTATCCTGCCTTGGCGAGACCCCTGTTCGGGTCTCAAAGAACGCTCAGTTGAATGCCAGTGTTGGCACTGTTCTCCTCCCTCACCATGTTGCGACTGGTGTTAGGGATCTCAAGGACTGCCACGAGGATATCAAGCGTATCCTCGAGGCCCAGGGTCATTCTGTCCTCCAGGTGGATACATTTACTCGTCCCCCTCGTGGTCATCGCCGTCTGCCCCTTCGGGTTGTGAAGGTTACGTTTGATGGTAGGACCCTTCCGCCCTCTCGTTCTTGCTGGTGTCAGATGCTCCGTTCAGGAATATATTCCCTCTCCGCGGCTCTGCGGTAAGTACTGGAAGTACCCACAAATGCTCTAGTCCTGTCTCTCTTTGTCCCCTGTGTGGAAGCGAGGGTCACTCTAAGTTGGAGTGCACTTCTCCCCAGGCCCGCTGCCTCAATTGCGGTGAGGCCAGCCCTACCTTCTCCCGTGCGCGTATTCGTTACAAACTTGAGGCGGCTGTCCTCAGCTTGACGCACTGAGACCCTTAGTCTTTTCATGAGGCTCGGCGCCAAGTTCATCATCTCCCATCTTTCGCTGGTGTCTCCTATGCTCGCGTGGTGCACTCTTCCTCTCCTCGTCCTTCCCACCTTCCTCAGTCTCACAACCGTTTCCGAGCCTTAGACCCAGACACGCCCACCACCACCTCCCCTGTTTCCCTCCATTCTGTTCCGAAGGGTCCCCCTCCTGGTTCTCTGTCTAGGGCTCCCCTTCTTTCTACCCAGTCTGTCACGTCTCCTGTATCTTCTTTTTCCTCTCCCTCTAGTCCTCCTTCCTGTCATTCTCCTCCATCTCTTGGCTCTCCACGCCGGCTGACTGTGCGGGCCGACGTCCATCGCTTTCCTGGTGGTTCGTGTTGTTCGCTCTCGCTCTTTTCTCCTATCGAGACGCTGGAGTCTGTTGCCCAGTACATTGCTGCTGGGACGCCTGTCTCTTTGAGTCAGAAGCGGAAACCTGGCTCCTCTCCTTCCTCCTCCCTGTTGGTAAGAAGGCTTCGCTTTCTCTTCACCCCCGTCTCTGATTCTATCGTTCCTTCCCCTCCCGCTTCGGTGGTGGAGCCCTCTGTTCCTACTGTAGGGTTTCTTTAGCCCGTTCCATCTCGGTTACTGCGCTTGCTGAGGTGCGCTCCCCTCTTTCTTTCTGCCCCTCCTCCTCCCTCCTCTTCCTTCTCCTTCTCCTCCTCCTTTCCTCCTCCTCTTCCTTCTCCTCCTCCTTCCTTCTCCTCCTCCTCTTCCTTCTCCTCTTCCTTCTCTCCAGACCCTGCTCGTCCACCTCTGGTCTGTCCTCCCGCTTCTTTCCCTCCATCTTTACTCAGTTTACCCATGCCCCCTAACCCTGACTTCGCTGACCCTGCTCCTGACTCTGTGCTTTTTTAGCATGCTGTGTTCCTTCTTCACCTTTGTTTTTCTATGCTCTCTGTTACCTCTCCTCTCTCTTTGCTGATGTCTTTTCTTCAATGGAACATCCGTGGATTTTTACGCCAATTTCCTTGACCTCCAACTTCTCATTTCACAGTTTTCGCCCCTTTGTGTCCGTCTCCAGGAGCCGATGCTTGGTGCTC
>WNGS01164369.1:5563-32227 GCA_020271785.1 Procambarus virginalis
CTCCCCCCTTGAATTCCTTCAAGATTTTCAAGGGAATCGACAGGGTAGATAAAGACAGGCTGTTTAAAACAAGGGGCACACGCACTAGGGGACACAGGTGGAAGCTGAGTGCCCAAATGAGCCACAGAGATATTAGAAAGAACTTTTAGTGTCAGAGGGTTAACAAATGGAATACATTAGGAAGTAATGTGGTGGAGGCTGACTCCATACACAGTTTCAAGTGAGATATGATAGAGCCCAATAGGCTCAGGAATCTGTACACCGTTGATTGACGGTTGAGAGGCGGAACCAAAGAGCCAGAGCTCAACCCCGCAAGCACAATTAGGTGAGTACACACACACACACACACGAACGCTCCCACACCTGCAATTCCCACGGGTAATCCCCTGTTCCCGGGGGGGGGGGGGTGTTGACTATCTCACCTGCCAATAATGGTATTTGCGGAGTGGAGAGACGCAGCAGCCGTATTCTTGAGGTTATCTCGAGTTCCTTTCGGGGTATAGTGTCCCCGCGGCCCGGTCCTTGACCAGGCCTCCACCCCCTAGGAAGCAGCCCGTGACAGCTGACTATCTCCCAGGTACCTGTTTACTGCTCACCTATTCATACCAAGACGTAGAGAGACAATCTTTACTTGCGAAACTATCTTCTAAGTTCAGAAAAGCAACCAAGCGTAGTGAACATCTTATTAGCTCGCTACCTTGCGTAGCTTCCGGGGATCCATGGCCCCCCGCGGCCCGGTCTCCGACCAGGTCTCCCGGCTGAACACCCGTGGGCTGGGTTAGCGGGGCGACAATCTCCTGCTTTTCAGGCCAGAGGTTCGAATCTCCGATAAACCGAGGGGGGGAATGTTATCACTTACGTAAGATATCTTAGTGGTGGTCAAGGCAAGTTTTAAGGTCACAGTTGGATAGCAGTTAGGGTCTCCTGAGAGCCTTATACACCTGGGGCCAGATTCACGAAGCAGTTACGCAGGTACTTACGAACCTGGGGCCAGATTCACGAAGCAGTTACGCAGGTACTTACAAACCTGGGGCCAGATTCACGAAGCAGTTACGCAGGTACTTACGAACCTGGGGCCAGATTCACGAAGCAGTTACGCAGGCACTTACGAACCTGGGGCCAGATTCACGAAGCAGTTACGCAAGTACTTACGAACCTGGGGCCAGATTCACGAAGCAGTTACGCAAGTACTTACGAACCTGGGGTCAGATTCACGAAGCCGTTACGCAAGTACTTACGAACGTGTACATCTTTCCCCCAACCTTTGACGGCTTTGGTTACATTTATTAAACAGTTTACAAGCATGAAAACTTGCCAATCAACTGTTGTTATTGTTATAAACAGCCTCCTGGTGCTTCCGAGCTCATTAACTGTTTAATAATTGTAAACCAAGCCGCCAAAGAGTGTAAAAAGATAGACAGTTCGTAAGTGCTTGCGTAACTGCTTCGTGAATCTGGCCCCAGGTTCGTAAGTGCTTGGGTAACTGCTTCGTGAATCTAGCCCCAGGTTCGTAAGTACCTGCGTAACTGCTTCGTGAATCAGGCCCCAGGTTCGTAAGTACCTGCGTAACTGCTTCGTGAATCTGGCCCCAGGTTCGTAAGTACCTGCGTAACTGCTTCGTGAATCTGGCCCCAGGTTCGAAAGTACCTGCGTAACTGCTTCGTGAATCTGGCCCCAGGTTCGTAAGTACCTGCGTAACTGCTTCGTGAATCAAGCCCCAGGTTCGTAAGTACCTGCGTAACTGCTTCGTGAATCTGGCCCCAGGTTCGTAAGTGCTTGCGTAACTGCTTCGTGAATCTGGCCCCAGGTTCGTAAGTACCTGCGTAACGGCTTCGTGAATCAGGCCCCTGAGGTCGTCCTCACAGCAGCAGAATGATAACGGCTCCTTGGAAGATTTGTGGATTAGAAAACCTTTAAGACAAAGGAGAGAAAGGGGGGTGGTAGAGGTGGAAGGAGGGGGGGAGGGGGGGAGGGGGGGAGGGGGGGAGGGGGGGGAGGTTGGGGAGGCGAAGATAGAGCTGGAGATGGTGGGATGGAAGGGAATTATCAGGGGAACGCACCAAGCCACAACGACTATATAGCACTGGGAAGGGGTCAGGATAAGGATTTGGGATGGGACGGAGGGAAAGGAATGGTGCCCAACCACTTGTGGTGGACGGTCGCGGGGATTGAACGCCGACCTGCATGAAGGGAGTATGTGGGGGGGGGGAGGTTGAGGGCGTGGTGAGACCCCCCCCCCTTACACACATACATTTCCATGTGGAGAGCGGTCGGGGGTCGTAGTCCTGAGGGCCCGGGTTCGATTCCCGGCCAAGGCAGAAGCACTTGGGTAGTTTCTTTCCCCTGATGCGCCTGTTCACCTAGCAGTAAATAGGTACCTGGGAGTTAAGAGTACGGGCTGCTTCCTGGGGATGTATGTACTCCCCTAGTGTGCTTGCGGGGGTTGAGCTCTGGCTCTTTGGTCCCGCCTCTCAACTGTCAATCAACTGGTGTACAGGTTCCTGAGCCTATTGGGCTCTATCATATCTACACTTGAAACTGTGTATGGAGTCAGCCTCCACCACATTACTCCTAATGCATTCCATTTGTCAACCACTCTGACACTAAAAAAGTTCCTTTAACGTCCCTGTGGCTCATGTGGGTACTAAGTTTTCCACCTGTGTCCCCTTGTTCGTGTCCCACCAGTGTTGAAGAGTTTGTCTTTGTCCACCCTGTCAATTCCCTGAGAATTTTGTAGGTGGTTATCATGTCTCCCCTTACTCTTCTGTCTTCCAGTGTCGTGAGGTTCAGCTCCTTCAGCCTTCCCTCGTAGCTCAATCCTCTCATTCCGGGACGAGCCTGGTGGCATACCTCTGAATTTTCTCTAACTCTGTTCTTGTGTTTAACTAGATAGGGACTCCAGGCTGGAGCGCATATTCCAGGATTGGTCTGACATAAGTGGTATACAGGGTCCTGAACGATCCCTTACACAAGTTTCTACAGTCAGTTCTTATGTTAGCCCACCTTGCATATGCCGCTAATGATATCATTTTGATGTGGGCCTTTGAGAGGCGGCACAAAGAGCCAAAGCTCAACCCCCGCAAGCACAACTAGGCGAATACTTATTGACTGCCAATGACACCCAGGAAACGTGACACATTTACCCCCGAGTGTCAAGTGGCACTCCAGATGAGTGTGTGCACCGGAGAGCCACCACGATGGGTCTCTGGGACGCTATTAGGACACTGCCCCAGTGTTCACCTTCCCCCCAGGCCTCCGCCTCCACAGGTTAGGTTAGGTTAGGTTAGGCTCCGCCTCACACGGTTAGGTTAGGTTAGGCCTCCGCCTCCACAGGTTAGGTTAGGCCTCCGCCTCCACAGGTTAGGTTAGGTCTATCCGCCTCCACAGGTTAGGTTAGGTCTCCGCCTCCACAGGTAGGTTAGGCCTCCGCCGCCACAGGTTAGGTTAGGTCTCCGCCTCCACAGGTAGGTTAGGCCTCCGCCTCCACAGGTTAGGTTAGGTTAGGTCTCCGCTCCACAGGTTAGGTTAGGTCTCCGCCTCCACAGGTTAGGTTAGGCCTCCGCCTCCCAGGTTAGGTTAGGTTAGGTTAGGTTAGGTTAGGTTAGTCTCCGCCTCCACAGGTTAGGTTAGGTCTCCGCTCCACAGGTTAGGTTAGGCCTCCGCCTCCACAGGTTAGGTTAGGTTAGGTTAGGTTAGGTTAGTTAGGTTAGGTCTCCGCCTCCACAGGTTAGGTTAGGTCTCCGCCTCCACAGGTTAGGTTAGGCCTCCGCCTCCACAGGTTAGGTTAGGTCTCCGCCTCCACAGGTTAGGTTGGCCTCCGCCTCCACAGGTTAGGTTAGGTTAGGTCTCCGCCTCCACAGGTTAGGTTAGGTCTCCGCCTCCACAGGTTAGGTTAAGTTAGGTTAGGTTAGGTCTCCGCTCCACAGGTTAGGTTAGGTCTCCGCCTCCACAGGTTAGGTTAGGTCTCCGCCTCCACAGGTTAGGTTAGGTTAGGTTAGGTTAGGTTAGGTCTCCGCCTCCACAGGTTAGGTTAGGTCTCCGCCTCCACAGGTTAGGTTAGGCCTCCGCCTCCACAGGTTAGGTTAGGCCTCCGCCTCCACAGGTTAGGTTAGGTCTCCGCCTCCACAGGTTAGGTTAGGTTAGGTCTCCGCCTCCACAGGTTAGGTGTGATGTCTCGCTTCCTACGCTACTAGTTCGGCACAACACCCGTGTTTCTTACGGAGTGGCAGCCCGGAAGAGCATATGCTGCAAGAGACGGAGATGTACACACAATGTGCACATAACCACCACACAATGTACACACAATGTGCACATAACCGCCACACAACGTACACACAATGTGCACATAACCACTACACAACGTACACACAATGTGCACATAACCACTACACAACGTACAAACATGTGCACATAACCACTACACAACCATACCCGACTTTAACGACCAAAAGTCGTCAATGTCATGCCATATGTGTGTGTGTGTACTCACCTATTTGTACTCACCTATTTGTGCTTGCGGGGGTTGAGCTTTGGCTTTGGTCCCGCCTCTCAACTGTCAATCAACTGTGTACAGATTCCTGAGCCTACTGGGCTCTATCATATCTACACTTGAAACTGTGTATGGAGTCAGCCTCCACCACTCACTGCCTAATGCATCCATCCGTTAACTACTCTGACACTGAAAAAGTTCCTTCTAACGTCTCTGTGGCTCATGTGGGTACTCAGTTTCCACCTGTGTCCCCTTGTTCGCGTCCCCCCCAGTGTTGAATAGTTTGTCCTTGTCTACCCGGTCGATTCCTCTGAGGATTTTGTAGGTTGTGATCATATCTCCCCTTACTCTTCTGTCTTCCAGTGTCGTAAGGTGCATTTCCCGCAGCCTTTCCTCGTAACTCATGCCTCTTAGTTCTGGGACTAGTCTAGTGGCATACCTTTGGACTTTTTCCAGCTTCGTCTTGTGCTTGACAAGGTACGGGCTCCATGCTGGGGCTGCGTACTCCAGGATTGGTCTTACATATGTGGTGTACAAGATTCTGAATGATTCCTTACACAGGTTCCTGAACGCCGTTCTGATGTTAGCCAGCCTCGCATATGCCGCAGATGTTATCCTTTTTATGTGGGCTTCAGGAGACAGGTTTGGTGTGATATCAACTCCTAGATCTTTCTCTCTGTCCGTTTCATTAAGTACTTCATCTCCTATTCTGTATCCTGTGTCTGGCCTCCTGTTTCCACTGCCTAGTTTCATTACTTTGCATTTACTCGGGTTGAACTTCAACAGCCATTTGTTGGACCATTCACTCAGTCTGTCTAGGTCGTCTTGTAGCCTCCTACTATCGTCCTCAGTTTCAATCCTCCTCATAATTTTTGCATCATCGGCAAACTTGAGAGAAACGATTCTATACCCTCTGGGAGATCATTTACATATATCAGAAACAGTATAGGTCCAAGGACTGACCCCTGCGGGACTCCACTCGTAACGTCTCGCCAATCTGAGACCTCACCCCTCACACTGACTCTTTGTCTCCTGGTGCTTAGGTACTCCTGTATCCAACGGAGTACCTCCCTTTCACTCCAGCCTGCATCTCCAGCTTTTCACTAGCCTCTTGTGTGGCACTGTATCAAAGGCTTTCTGACAATCCAAAAATATGCAGTANGTTCTAGTGTACCATACACAATACACAGTTTCAAGTGTAGATATGATAGAGCCAATAGGCTCAGGAACCTGTACACCAGTTGATTGACAGTTGAGAGGCGGGACCAAAGAGCCAGAGCTCAACCCCCGCAAGCACAACTAGGTGAGCACAAGCCTCTGTAAGATGGGGATTTTCAAACTCTCGTAATTAGCTTCTGACACAAACTATGTGATCCTTCATATAGTCTAGGCTTACTCATCTCAACTCTGGCAGGGGCTCATCTCTGGCAGAGGCAGGGGCTCACCTCTGGCAAGGGCTCAACTCTGGCAGGGGGCTCAACTCTGGCAGGGGCTCACCTCAAGCAGAAGCAGGAGGGCTCAACTCACCTCAACTCAGGCAGGTGACGGGGCTCTGCAAGAGGAAGAGGTCAAGTCAATCAACGGATACAAACTCATCAATTTACAGGTCAAATGTACATCAATTTACTCATCAAAACACATGGAGAGGAACACGTGAATGGGAGAAACGAGAGAGATGATAAAAGAAGGGGTGTACACACACTGATGTAGAGAGGAAGAGGGTAATTGAGAAGAGGGGCGGCGATAAGGCGCGGCGCAGGAACACTGATGTGAGATATTAAAACAAGTGAGGTGTGGGCGGGCGGGGGAGCGCTGCCCCCCAAGCGAGGGTGGGCGTGTACCAGTGTGTGGGCGGGCAGGGGAGCGCTGCCCCCCAGTAAGGGTGGGCGTGTACCAGTGTGTGGGCGGGCAAGAACGGAGGTGCCTAAGCTAATACATAAACTCTTACAACAATTAGAAAATGAGCATTACGTAATTTTGATTTAGAAAAAGACCTGGGTAAATACTGGCTTGGAAAATGGCCTGTTGATTTCTGGAAGAGATTACCCGGTAACATAATATAGCCGCGAGATACCGTTTGGTTTCTGCCACATGCGGGTAGCACCCACCCCCGGGTACCCACACAGGCGGGTACCCACACACTACCCCTATGCTATACAGCTCTGCTCTAATTTACAACCCATTACGTCAGGGAGGGTTGGACTGCTGCCTTCAGCAGGCATAACAGCGTTGGAATCACCAGCAGACGCCTGAATATGTTGCTATGTTGGACGTGTGTGTTGTGTTGGAGGTGCGTGTTGAGCTGTGTTGGAGGTGTGTGTTGTGTTGTGTTGGAGGTGTGTGTTGTGCTATGTTGGAGGTGTGTGTTGTGCTATGTTGGAGGTGTGTGTTGTGCTATGTTGGAGGTGTGTGTTGTGTTATGTTGGAGGTGTGTGTTGTGCTATGTTGGAGGTGTGTGTTGTGTTATGTTGGAGGTGTGTGTTGTGCTATGTTGGAGGTGTGTGTTGTGCTATGTTGGAGGTGTGTGTTGTGTTATGTTGGAGGTGTGTGTTGTGCTATGTTGGAGGTGTGTGTTGTGCTATGTTGGAGGTGTGTGTTGTGCTATGTTGGAGGTGTGTGTTGTGTTGTGTTGGAGGTGTGTGTTGTGCTATGTTGGAGGTGTGTGTTGTGTTGTGTTGGAGGTGTGTGTTGTGCTATGTTGGAGGTGTGTGTTGTGTTGTGTTGGAGGTGTGTGTTGTGTTGGAGGTGTGTGTTGTGCTATGTTGGAGGTGTGTGTTGTGCTATGTTGGAGGTGTGTGTTGTGTTGGAGGTGTGTGTTGTGCTATGTTGGAGGTGTGTGTTGTGCTATGTTGGAGGTGTGTGTTGTGTTGTGTTGGAGGTGTGTGTTGTGCTATGTTGGAGGTGTGTGTTGTGCTATGTTGGAGGTGTGTGTTGTGTTGTGTTGGAGGTGTGTGTTGTGCTATGTTGGAGGTGTGTGTTGTGTTGTGTTGGAGGTGTGTGTTGTGTTGTGTTGGAGGTGTGTGTTGTGCTATGTTGGAGGTGTGTGTTGTGGTATGTTGGAGGTGTGTGTTGTGCTATGTTGGACGTGTGTGTTGTGTTGGAGGTGCGTGTTGAGCTGTGTTGGAGGTGTGTGTTGTGGTGTGTTGGACGTGATGGGGTGTGCTGTGTTGGACGTGCGTGTTGTGCTGTGTTGGAGGTGTGTGTTGTGCTGTGTTGGAGGTGTGTGTTGTGCTGTGTTGGAGGTGTGTGTTGTGCTGTGTTGGAGGTGTGTGTTGTGTTGTGTTGGACGTGATGGGGTGTGCTATGTTGGACGTGCGTGTTGTGCAGTGTTGGACGTGCGTGTTGTGCAGTGTTGGAGGTGCGTGTTGTGCAGTGTTGGAGGTGTGTGTTGTGCTGTGTTGGAGGTGTGTGTTGTGCTGTGTTGGAGGTGTGTGTTGTGTTGTGTTGGACGTGATGGGGTGTGCTATGTTGGACGTGCGTGTTGTGCTGTGTTGGAGGTGTGTGTTGTGCTGTGTTGGAGGTGTGTGTTGTGTTGTGTTGGACGTGATGGGGTGTGCTATGTTGGACGTGCGTGTTGTGCAGTGTTGGACGTGCGTGTTGTGCTGTGTTGGAGGTGTGTGTTGTGTTGTGTTGGACGTGATGGGGTGTGCTGTGTTGGACGTGCGTGTTGGACGTGCATTTTCTCCCCCTCACCTCCCCCCCACCTCTGCTCAACTGGAGAGGGCTAGAGTTAACAGCCACTGCCACCGCCCGAGGCACTCCGCTAGTGGCACCCACTCAAGTGCCACTTAAGTCCAGTGCCTCTCGGCCTTTTCGCTTTCAAGTGCATCGCTTAGCGCCCCGTAGGCCTACAGAGCCCTCAGCTATACCTGGATATCTTGAGGTTATCTTGAGATGATTTCGGGGCTTTAGTGTCCCCGCGGCTCGGTCCTCGACCAGGCCTCCACCCCGAGGAAGCAGCCCGTGACAGCTGACTAACACCCAGGTACCTATTTTACTGCTAGGTAACAGGGGCATAGGGTGAAAGAAACTCTGCCCATTGTTTCTCGCCGGCGCCTGGGATCGAACCCAAGGACCACAGGATCACAAGTCCAGCGTGCTGTCCGCTCGGCCGCCCGGCTCCCTATTGGTTGATGGGGTTCTGGGAGTTCTTCTACTCCCCAAGCCCGGCCCGAGGCCAGGCTTGACTTGTGAGAGTTTGGTCCACCAGGCTGTTGCTTGGAGCGGCCCGCAGGCCCACATATACCTGGTTGATGGGGTTCTGGGAGTTCTTCTACTCCCCAAGCCCGGCCCGAGGCCAGGCTTGACTTGTGAGAGTTTGGTCCACCAGGCTGTTGCTTGGAGCGGCTCGCAGGCCCACACACCCACCACAGCCCGGCTGATCCGGCACTCCTTGTAGGAAACACATTAGTTTCCTCTTGAAGATGTCTACGGAGACCTATCCTCTCAATACATCCATTACGGGCTCACCATAGCCCGTGCTACTTGAAACTTCTTGTTTCATACAGCGAATCTTTAACAACAACAACATCTAGAGAAGCCGGGCTGAGGAGCTATACCTGTTTAATTCTCGTGGTAGACAGGTGTTTGGGCAGTGTTTCCTTAAACCTCATGCCTGTGTTCACCTCTTATGTACTGCATCTAGGGTACATTAATAGGTACCTGGACCATGTATCCCCCCCCCTCCCCCCCCCCTCACTCTTGTGAGTCATAATACCGAGAAGCGCAGACGTGGCAAGCCGGTCCCGCGACGTTGCCACATGTCTCCACCCAGCCATCCATCATCAACATGTCAACAAGTACTGACTCAACCTCGTACTTCAAGACAAGTTGAGGTGCGTTTGTCATTTGCAAACTTAAGACAGTTTGTCTTAGAAATTAAATCGACAAATCCAGTTTGACTCGGAAATTAAATCGACAAATCCAGTTTGACTCGGAAATTAAATCGACAAATCCAGTTTGACTCGGAAATTAAATCGACAAATCCAGTTTGACTCGGAAATTAAATCGACAAATCCAGTTTGACTCGGAAATTAAATCGACAAATCCAGTTTGACTCGGAAATTAAATCGACAAATCCAGTTTGACTCAGAAATTAAATCGACAAATCCAGTTTGACTTAGAAATTAAATCGACAAATCCAGTTTGACTCGGAAATTAAATCGACAAATCCAGTTTGACTTAGAAATTAAATCGACAAATCCAGTTTGACTCAGAAATTAAATCGACAAATCCAGTTTGACTCGGAAATTAAATCGACAAATCCAGTTTGACTCGGAAATTAAATCGACAAATCCAGTTTGACTCGGAAATTAAATCGACAAATCCAGTTTAACTCAGAAATTAAATCGACAAATCCAGTTTGACTCAGAAATTAAATCGACAAATCCAGTTTGACTCAGAAATTAAATCGACAAATCCAGTTTGACTTAGAAATTAAATCGACAAATCCAGTTTGACTCAGAAATTAAATCGACAAATCCCACATAATAATTTGAAGGCGCAACAGTCAATATATTCAATATGTGCTGCTAAACACAAGAGAAATATAATGACAATTAAAAATAATAATGATGCGAGCGAGAACAATGCCTGAGAACAATAGCGGGTGACAATCAACAATACACACAATCACCAATACACACAATCACTACAATGAACTCACCATCGTGTTCCGTTAAAAATGACAACTGTTTTGGCCTAACCAGAAGCGTACTAACCCCAGCAACCCACCGAACCTATCGAGGTAGGTGTAGAAGACACGTCAATTTCGCGGTGGTTTGAATATGTACTACTGCGTCGGATTTGTAGTGCTTCTAATGTATAATACAACTGGAATGCATAGAATGGGTGGAACTTTGACAAGACACCGGCTTTCGGTCACGGTCGATGCCACTAGAGATAGTGGGGGGGTCTCAGGTAAATCCAGGTAAATGGGGGCTGTGGAATGGGGCCGCGTGTGGAGAATACGGCAAAGAAAACGGGGTGTGGGTGGCGTGCATAATAAGGCGTGTCAACAGAAAACGGAGTTTGGGTCAATAACACCGCAGGTGGTGACGTCAGCAGCAGGAAGGTGACGTCAGCCATCAACATGGCGTCTCCTGGTTACCTGGTTAACATCCTCCGCGACTCCTTCAACACTTAAGTCTTCGGTTAAGAACGAAACCTGTACATCTTTCTTAGATTACGGCGGCTTAGTTGGTATTTAATAAACAGTTAGACGAGGTGGGGCAGACTGCAGGCCGCTCTCCGCAAGGTTATGTATTCTCATACATAACCTCGCAGTGTTTCCGAGGGTAAAGATGCAGAGGCTTCGTTAGGTGGGTGGGTGAAGACTGGTGGCCTGGGGGAGTGTAGAGAGAGAGAGAGAGGGCGTGATAAAGGTACCAGAGGGTACTGACCTGTGGAGATGGCCAGTGTGAGACACACACTGCTGTATACACATGGTACTCCTTACCCAACACGAGGTGAGCTTACCATGCTCCTTGGGCAGGCAGGCAAGGCTGGCTGGCAAGGCTGGCTGGCAAGGCTGGCTGGCAAGGCTGGCTGGCAAGGCTGGCTGGCAAGGCTGGCTGGCAAGGCTGGCTGGCAAGGCTGGCTGGCAAGGCTGGCTGGCAAGGCTGGCTGGCAAGGCTGGCTGGCAAGGCTGGCTGGCAAGGCTGGCAGACAGCAAGGCGAGGTGGGAGAGGTCAATTAAGAGGCGCACGACAGGTGAGTCCCAGCAATAAAAACGTGGGACAGGAAGAGTCAGGAGGAGCAAGATGGCGCCCGCGGGCACCCCTCCCCCCCTCCAACCACCTGGGGCAGGGGGGGGGGAGGAGAGACGGCGGGAGGGAGGGTGAGAGAGAGAGAGGGAGAGAGTGAGAGAAAGAGACCAACAAGGGCGCAATAGAGAACACAAGAAAACCGAGAAACCTGCATAAGTCAACACTAAGACAGTCGTGTGTATCTTAAGACCACCACACACACCCCTCCAAGGGCAGGACTCACCCACACAACCCCTCCAAGGGCAGGACTCACCACACACACCCTCCAAGGGCAGGACTCACCACACACCCCTCCAAGGGCAGGACTCACACACACACCCTCCAAGGGCAGGACTCACCACACACACCCCTCCAAGGGCAGGACTCACCACACACACCCTCCAAGGGCAGGCAGGACTCACCACACACCCTCCAAGGGCAGAAGTCACCACACACACCCTCCAAGGGCAGGACTCACCACACCACCCTCCAAGGGCAGGACTCCCACACACACCCTCCAAGGGCAGGACTCACCACACACACCCTCCAAGGGCAGGACTCACCACACACACCTCCAAGGCAGGACTCACCACACACACACCCTCCAAGGGCAGGACTCACCACACACACCCTCCAAGGGCAGGACTCACCACACACACCCTCCAAGGGCAGGACTCACCACCACCACCCCTCCAAGGGCAGGACTCACCACCACCACCCCTCCAAGGGCAGGACTCACCACCACCCCCTCCAAGGGCAGGACTCACCACCACCCCCTCCAAGGGCAGGACTCACCACACACACCCTCCAAGGGCAGGACTCACCACACACCCTCCAAGGGCAGGACTCACCACACACACCCTCCAAGGGCAGGACTCACCACACACACCCTCCAAGGGCAGGACTCACCACACACACCCTCCAAGGGCAGGACTCACCACACACACCTCCAAGGGCAGGACTCACCACACACACCCTCCAAGGGCAGGACTCACCACCACACCCTCCAAGGGCAGGACTCCACACACACCCTCCAAGGGCAGGACTCACCACACACACCCTCCAAGGGCAGGACTCACCACACACCCTCTAAGGGCAGGACTCACCACACCCCCTCCAAGGGCAGGACTCACCACACCCCCTCCAAGGGCAGGACTCACCACACCCCCTCCAAGGGCAGGACTCACCACACCCCCTCCAAGGGCAGGACTCACCACACCCCTCCAAGGGCAGGACTCACCACACACCCCTCCAAGGGCAGGACTCACCACACACACCCTCCAAGGGCAGGACTCACCACACACCCTCCAAGGGCAGGACTCACCACACACCCTCCAAGGGCAGGACTCACCACACAACCCCTCCAAGGGCAGGACTCACCACACACCACCCTCCAAGGGCAGGACTCACCACACACACCCTCCAAGGGCAGGACTCACCACACACACCCTCCAAGGGCAGGACTCACCACACACCCCTCCAAGGGCAGGACTCACCACACACCCCCTCCAAGGGCAGGACTCACCACACCACCCTCCAAGGGCAGGACTCACCACACACCCTCCAAGGGCAGGACTCACCACACACACCCTCCAAGGGCAGGACTCACCACACACACCCTCCAAGGGCAGGACTCACCACACACACCCTCCAAGGGCAGGACTCACCACACACACCCTCCAAGGGCAGGACTCACCACCACACCCTCCAAGGGCAGAAGTCACCACACACACCTCCAAGGGCAGGACTCACCACACCCCCCTCCAAGGGCAGGACTCACCACCACACCCTCCAAGGGCAGAAGTCACCACACACACCCTCCAAGGGCAGGACTCACCACACACCCCTCCAAGGGCAGGACTCACCACCACACCCTCCAAGGGCAGAAGTCACCACACACACCCTCCAAGGGCAGGACTCACCACACCCCCTCCAAGGGCAGGACTCACCACACACCCTCCAAGGGCAGGAGTCACCACACACACCCTCCAAGGGCAGGACTCACCACACACCCTCCAAGGGCAGGACTCACCACACCCCCTCTAAGGGCAGGACTCACCACACCCCTCCAAGGGCAGGACTCACCACACACACCCTCCAAGGGCAGGACTCACCACACCACCCTCCAAGGGCAGGACTCACCACACACCCCCTCTAAGGGCAGAAGTCACCACACACCCTCCAAGGGCAGGACTCACCACACACCCCCTCCAAGGGCAGGACTCACCACACACACCCTCCAAGGGCAGGACTCACCCCACACACCCCCCAAGGACTGGACGTTGATGCAACGTTGTTTAAACGTTGATCAGACTGAAATAACGTTGTGCGTTGGCCGTTAGTGCGACGTTGAACAGACGCCACCAACGGTGCACCAACGTCGAGTCTCCGTTGCTCTTGGGTATCGAACCACTGCCTGGGTACATGGCACATCTTGCCACTGGCACGAATAATCGGCAGTGACATGAGCAATTGCCATTAGCAATGGAATTGACATGAGCAATATCTAAGATTAACTTAATGTTGCCAACATGTTATTATGTTGATGTGAAGGTGAAGACAGGGAGGTATAGGGAGGGAGGGGGGATTAAGGAGGGAGGGAGGGGGATTAAGGGAGGGAGGGGGAATTAAGGGAGGGAGGGAGGGGTGAGAAGATGGGCGGGGGGGGGAGGGAGGGCGCAGCAACGCCTCTGTCATTACCTACAGAAGGTAGACGGGAGAAAGTGGTCGACCTCCCTGGAAGCCGGGCCGTCCACGACAACGGTTTGGGTGCTCCTTGTGAGTACCGCTCTAGCCCGTCCTACAACGGTGCTCAAGGTGCTCCTTGGGTCGAGTACCGCTCTTGGGCCCGTCCTACAACGGTACCCGAACTCCGTCGTAACGACTCGGGCCATCGGGGATCGAACGCCGCCTGCACGATGAGAGCCCGTAGCTGTGCCAACCACTTCAAGTGGCTAAACATGTACAAGCACCCGTGGTGGAGCCGACACACACACTACAGGTCTGGCCTGTAATTTTGGTTTGGCCAGGTGATGAACTTGACGATTAACTATCTTGAGGTTATCTTGAGATGATTTCGGAGCTTTAGTGTCCCCGCGGCCCGGTCCTCGATCAGACCTCCACCCCCAGGAAGCAGCCCGTGACAGCTGACTAACACCCAGGTACCTATTTTACTGCTAGGTAACAGGGGCATAGGGTGAAAGAAACTCTGCCCATTGTTTCTCGCCGGCGCCTGGGATCGAACCCAAGACCACAGGATCACAAGTCCAGCGTGCTGTCCGCTCGGCCGACCGGCTCCCCTGTATAGGTAAGTATACTATAGGTAGACCTGTCACTCTATGTACTTCTGAGTGATTGGGGAGGGGGTGAATATATCCGGGGTACACATTAGGATATATTCTAACCCATCTTCATACCCAAATATATTTTACGAAACCACCCACACAGCACCGCTCCTGTGCCAGGTAAGTTACGGGCTCACCATAGCCCGTGCTACTTGCCCCGCTCCTGTGCCAGGTAAGTACGGGCTCACCATAGCCCGTGCTACTTGCCCCGCTCTGTGCCAGGTAAGTTACGGGCTCACCATAGCCCGTGCTACTTGGAACTTGTTCCGAGTAGCTGAATCTATAACAACAACTTACGAAACAGCATCGTCAAAATATATCCTCATTTCCGGCTTAGTCCTTGACAGGACTCCAGAAACTCCCTCTGGACCTGGCAGGTCTCAAGAGGGTCATCGTACCCTCCCATTTGACCTCTGACCTCCGTAACAAGGTCATCCTTGATGGCACCCCCTCAAGTCTTAGTCTTTAGTCATGGTTACACTCCAAGTGAGTTACAGCGCTATGAGTGTCTTTAAAGGTGGACTGTGTACACACAGACCAAAAGAGGGTAATCAGAACAGCCTGGTTAATCAGACCACGCATCAGGAGACTTGGTCGAGACCGGGCCGCGAGGATACTGATCCTTGGAACCACGAAGGTATGGCAGACAGACAGTTAACGAAAATTACAATGATTAAAGTTTTAAGATGAATTAATAATAATAATAATAACAGGCTAAAGCAAGGGGGTTTTACTATTTTTTCCATGACTACCAGAGCGCGTTTGGCACAGTTCCGCGTGCATAGTCGTACATAAACTCCCAAACAGCTTAGCCTAAGTGGACGGGTCAAAAGAATCTCTCCCAGATGGGAAACTGAGGGTGATGGTGAGAGAGAGAGGCCAGAGTGGCGAGAAGTTACATACGACGTGCTTCGGGAATCGATATTGGGCACCATTCTATCGCTGATATATGTCACCGACCCGACAGGAGGAGAAATGGAGTCATCTGTACCCGTGTTTGCCTACCATGCACAATTGATGAGTTTGAGCAATTCATGCGAGGGTTGCCATCTCTCGAGGCTGGTCAGGGGTCCTTGACAGGGGGGGGGGCACCGTGCTTAAGTGGCCTCTAGGGGCCAGATTCACGAAGCAGTACGCAAGCACTTACGAACCTGGGGCCAGATTAACGAAGCAGTTACACGGGTACTTACGAACCTGGGGCCAGATTCACGAAGCAGTTACGCAAGCACTTACGAACCTGTCCATCTTTCTCAATCTTTGGCGGCTTTNGGGCTAATATGGCAGGTATTGATGACGGCTCTTCACAAGCCCAATATTAATCATGAAAACGATGCTGTGGAGACGAGAGTAATTAGTGTGAAGAATGATTGTCAATACCTTGATGGGAAGATGAGACTCCACTATTTTCCAGGTGGGCGCCTGGGAAACTCCATGCGGCCTGCCTGGAACGGTTAGCGGAGCCCGGAGCTGCTCCAGACACTGTCTGGATCCATCAGGAGCTGCCTCCGACACTGTCTGGAACCATCAGGAGCTGCTCCAGACACTGTCTGGATCCATCAGGAGCTCGGAGCTGCTCCAGAAACTGCCTGGAACCATCAGAGCTCGGAGCTGCTCCAGACACTGTCTGGATCCCATCAGGAGCATCGGAGCTGCTCCAACACTGTCTGGATCCCATCAGGAGCCTCGGAGCTGCTCCAGACACTGCCTGGATCCATCAGGAGCTGCTCCAGACACTGTCTGGATCCATCGGAGCCTCGGAGCTGCTCCAGACACTGTCTGGATCCATCAGGAGCCTCGGAGCTGCTCCAGACACTGCCTGGATCCATCAGGAGCCTCGGAGCTGCTCCAGACACTGTCTGGATCCATCAGGAGCCTCGGAGCTGCTCCAGACACTGTCTGGATCCATCAGGAGCCTCGGAGCTGCTCCAGACACTGCCTGGATCCATCAGGAGCTGCTCCAAACACTGCCTGGATCCATCAGGAGCTTGCTCCCAGACACTGCCTGGAACCATCAGGAGCCTCGGAGCTGCTCCAGACACTGCCTGGAACCATCAGGAGCTGCTCCAGACACCGCCTGGAACCATCAGGAGCTGCTCCAGACACCGCCTGGAACCATCAGGAGTGCTCCAGACACCGCCTGGAACCATCAGGAGCTGCTCCAGACACCGCCTGGAACCATCAGGAGCTGCTCCAGACATCGCCTGGATCCATCAGGAGCTGCTCCAGACACTGCCTGGAACCATCAGGAGTCTCGGAGCTGCTCCAGACACTGTCTGGATCCATCAGGAGCCTCGGAGCTGCTCCAGACACCGCCTGGAACCATCAGGAGCCTCGGAGCTGCTCCAGACACCGCCTGGAACCATCAGGAGCCTCGGAGCTGCTCCAGACACCGCCTGGAACCATCAGGAGCCTCGGAGCTGCTCCAGACACTGCCTGGAACCATCAGGAGCCTCGGAGCTGCTCCAGACACTGTCTGGATCCATCAGGAGCCTCGGAGCTGCTCCAGACACTGTCTGGATCCATCAGGAGTCTCGGAGCTGCTCCAGACACTGTCTGGATCCATCAGGAGTCTCGGAGCTGCTCCAGACACTGTCTGGATCCATCAGGAGTCTCGGAGCTGCTCCAGACACTGTCTGGATCCATCAGGAGCCTCGGAGCTGCTCCAGACACTGTCTGGATCCATCAGGAGCCTCGGAGCTGCTCCAGACACTGTCTGGATCCATCAGGAGCTGCTCCAGACACTGCCTGGAACCATCAGGAGCCTCGGAGCTGCTCCAGACACTGTCTGGATCCATCAGGAATCTCGGAGCTGCTCCAGACACTGCCTGGAACCATCAGGAGTCTCGGAGCTGCTCCAGACACTGTCTGGATCCATCAGGAGCTGCTCCAGACACTGCCTGGAACCATCAGGAGCCTCGGAGCTGCTCCAGACACTGTCTGGAACCATCAGGAGCTGCTCCAGACACTGCCTGGAACCATCAGGAGCCTCGGAGCTGCTCCAGACACTGCCTGGAACCATCAGGAGCCTCGGAGCTGCTCCAGACACTGTCTGGAACCATCAGGAGCTGCTCCAGACACTGCCTGGAACCATCAAGAGCCTCGGAGCTGCTCCAGACACTGTCTGGAACCATCAGGAGCTGCTCCAGACACTGCCTGGAACCATCAGGAGCCTCGGAGCTGCTCCAGACACTGTCTGGATCCATCAGGAGTCTCGGAGCTGCTCCAGACACTGCCTGGATCCATCAGGAGCCTCGGAGCTGCTCCAGACACTGTCTGGAACCATCAGGAGCCTCGGAGCTGCTCCAGACACTGTCTGGAACCATCAGGAGCCTCGGAGCTGCTCCAGACACAGTCTGGATCCATCAAGAGAGCTACGAAGTTAACCTTAACTTTACCTTTCAGTTACCTTGCGGTGATTTCGGGGATCAATGTCCCCGCGGCCCGGTCTATGCCACACATTTAAAAGTATGATACGAATCCGTAAGAAATGCGACGTAATAGGTTAGGAGACAAAGCTACTTGGAAACGACAATTTAACTACATTTTCGAGGGGAATTGTTAGTTTCTGATTGGCTATGCCTCCAAAGTATAGAAAACGGATATTATTTCCCCCAAACTTAGGGAAAGACGTCTTAAGGATGCCTGATATAAGTCAGATTTCAGGAATCTTCAAGATATCTTCCCTAAGTTGTCTTAGGCAAAGGTCAAAGCAAAATTAGAAAGGGGAGGAAAAGATAGACCATTTTCTACCTCACTACCCAGGAACAAAAATTGTTACATAGGGTTATACAGGCGATAAATATTTTAATTCCATGAGGGGGAGAAGGGCTGGGCGCAGGGAATTTCAATATGGCGTCCAAATGACGTTATAAAAGTCTTACCCACCGCCAGGGGGCGAGGGGGGGGGGAGAGGGGGGGGGAAGCTGGGTACTTCTCGTGTTATTGGCTGACAGGCTGGCCACAATGACTCTCTTGCACCCAATAAAGTCTGCACTGGACCAATTGGAAATAACATGTTTAATAGTGATCAATACTAGATACATATGCAGGCGAGGAGTCACAATAACGGGGCTAAAGTATGTTGACCAGACCACACACTAGAAGGTGAAGGGACGACGACGTTTCGGTTCGTCCTGGACCATTTTCAAGTCGATTGTGATCTACACAATCGACTTGAAAATGGTCCAGGACGGACCGAAACGTCGTCGTCCCTTCACCTTCTAGTATGTGGTCTGGTCAACTAGATACATAGTTATCTTGAAATGATTTCGAGGCTTTAGTGTCCCCGCGGCCCGGTCCTCGACCAGGCCTCCACCCCCAGGAAGCAGCCCGTGACAGCTGACTAACACCCAGGTACCTATTTTACTGCTAGGTAACAGGGGCATAGGGTGAAAGAAACTCTGCCCATTGTTTCTCGCCGGCGCCCGGGATCGAACCCAGGACCACAGGCTCACAAGTGGGTTACTTAGGTAACTGGCAACAATCTATCAGATCTCCTTATAATAGGTAAACAGCATGTCAAGGATTTGGGAATAATGATGTCTGACGACCTAACGTTTAGGGAGCATAACCAAGCAAATATTGCATCAGCCAGAAAAATGATCGGATGGATTACGAGAACTTTCAAATCCAGGGATCCCATCACAATGGTTGTACTCTTCAAGTCACTTGTGTTGTCCCGTCTTGAGTACTTGGGGAAAGACTTTCTTGAGACTGGGAAAAAATAAATGTGGACCTTTCAACCATTCAATGGGAGACGGTCTTAAGCGACAAAACTCCCACACAGGGAATAGCTCAACTGACAGCTGAAGCTTACAAGGTCTGCTTGAAGCACGTGCCGGTGAGGAGGGGCAGAAAGAGGAACACTCTAGAAAGAGAACGCAGACGACTGTACAGGAGAAGGAAAAAAATTACGGAAATGCTTCGGCAGACACAACTATCACAAGCAAGGAAAATAAGCCTAAGCAGGGAGATCGAAGAAATCGAACAAACGTTGAAGCGATCATATGAGTCTGAGGAAATGGAATTGGAACAGAGAGCTATACAAGAGATAAGGAAAAATCCGAAATATTTTTTCACATACGCTAAATCAAAATCCAAAACCTCGACCAGTATTGGACCGTTAATTACAAATGAAGGTACGTACACAGAGGACAACAAAGAGATTAGTGAAATTCTAAGAAGCCAGTATGAGGCTATGTTTAGCACACCAATTAACAACATGAAAGTTGATGACCCAGACAGCTTCTTTATGAATGACATTCAAGCTGCAGATAATATAACGGATATTACCACAAACTCGGAAGACTTTGAAAGAGAAATTGACAATATGCCCATGCACTCAGCCCTGGGCCTGACTCATGGAATTCAATATTCATAAAGAAATGTAAAGTACCAGTAGCGAGAGCACTCAGCGTAATATGGAGAAAGAGCCTGGATACAGGGGAGATACCAGCAGCACTTAAATCTGCAGATATAGCTCCGTTGCACAAGGGGGGGAGTAAAGCCTTGGCAAAAAATTATAGGCCAGTTGCACTAACATCACACATAATAAAAGTGTTTGAAAGAGTGATTAGGAATCAAATTTCTAGTTTTATGGAAAACAATGAATTGCACAATCCAGGACAACATGGATTTAGAGCGGGAAGATCCTGTCTGTCACAGTTACTCAACCACTATGACAAAATCACAGAAGCCCTAGAAGAAAAGCAAAATGCAGATGTTGTATACACAGACTTTGCAAAGGCTTTCGACAAATGTGACCATGGGGTGATAGCTCACAAAATGAGGTCAATGGGAATAACTGGAAAAGTAGGACGCTGGATACTCAATTTCCTGTCGAACAGAACACAAGAGTAACAGTCAATCAGATAAAATCGAGTCCAAGCGATGTTAAAAGCTCTGTACCTCAAGGTACAGTCCTTGCACCGCTACTGTTCCTTATTCTCATATCTGATATAGACAAAAATACACGTCACAGCTTCGTGTCATCCTTCGCAGATGACACAAAAATCAGCATGAAAATTACCTCTGCTGAAGACATTGAAAAACTACAAACAGATGTCAACAAAGTTTTCGATTGGGCAGCAGAAAATAATATGATGTTTAACAGTGATAAATTTCAGGTACTCAGGTACGGCAAAAATGAGGATCTGAAACATAATACAGGGTACAAAACACAATCAAATCTTCCCATAGTAGAAAAACAGCATGTCAAGGATTTGGGAATAATGATGTCCGACGATCTAACGTTTAGGGAGCATAACCAAGCAAATATCGCATCAGCCAGAAAAATGATCGGATGGATTACGAGAACTTTCAAATCCAGGGATCCCATCACAATGGTTGTACTCTTCAAGTCACTTGTGTTGTCCCGTCTCGAATACTGCTCAGTACTCACTTCCCCCTTCAGAGCAGGAGAGATTGCTGAAATAGAGGGAATACAGAGAACATATACGGCACGCATAGACGAGATAAAACACCTAAATTATTGGGATCGTCTCAAAGCTCTCCAAATGTACTCTCTAGAAAGGAGACGAGAGAGATACCAAATAATATACACGTGGAAAATACTGGAGGGCCAGGTCCCAAATCTACACAGTAAAATAACAACGTACTGGAGTGAACGATATGGAAGAAAATGCAAGATTGAACCAGTGAAGAGCAGAGGTGCCATAGGCACAATCAGAGAACACTGTATAAACATCAGAGGTCCGCGGTTGTTCAACGTCCTCCCAGCGACTATAAGAAATATTGCCGGAACAACCGTGGACATCTTCAAGAGAAAACTGGACTGTTTCCTAAGAGAAGTCCCGGATCAGCCGGGCTGTGGTGGGTATGTGGCTCTGCGGGCCGCTCCAAGCAACAGCCTGGTGGATCAAACTCTCACAAGTCGAGCCTGGCCTCGGGCCGGGCTTGGGGAGTAGAAGAACTCCCAGAACCCCATCAACCAGGTATCAACCAGGTACTGCTCAGTACTCACTTCCCCCTTCAGAGCAGGAGAGATTGCTGAAATACAGAGAACATATACGGCACGCATAGACGAGATAAAACACCTAAATTATTGGGATCGTCTCAAAGCTCTCCAAATGTACTCACTAGAAAGAAGACGAGAGAGATACCAAATAATATACACATGGAAAATACTGGAGGGCCAGGTCCCAAATCTGCACAGTAAAATAACAACGTACTGGAGTGAACGATATGGAAGAAAATGCAGAATAGAACCACTGAAGAGCAGAGGTGCCATAGGCACAATCAGAGAACACTGTATAAACATCAGAGGTCCGCGGTTGTTCAACACCTTCCCAGCGAGCATAAGAAATATTGCTGGAACAAAATTGGACGTGTTTGAGAAAACAATTTAGTTCCTGTAGGATGTGCCGGACCAACCGGGTTGTAGTGGATGAGTCTGCGTGCCGCTCCAAACAACAGTCTGTTGGACCAAGTTATCACCAGACTGGCGAGTAGAACAACTCTGTGCATAGCTAGCCGACCTCTCGCGGTGTTCAATAGTGAACTTGATAAACACCTGATCAACTGGGCTGTGATTCATGCCTCAGACTGCGAGCAGCTGCATCTAACAGCTTGGCTGACCTCCACGATAGCTCAGCTGTTCTCCTAGTGTACCATACACAATACACAGTTTCAAGTGTAGATATGATAGAGCCCAATAGGCTCAGGAACCTGTACACCAGTTGATTGACAGTTGAGAGGCGGGACCAAAGAGCCAGAGCTCAACCCCCGCAAGCACAACTAGGTGAGCACAAGCCTCTGTAAGATGGGGATTTTCAAACTCTCGTAATTAGCTTCTGACACAAACTATGTGATCCTTCATGTAGTCTAGGCTTAACTCATCTCACCTCTGGCAGGGGCTCAACTCTGGCAGGGGCTCACCTCTGGCAGGGGCTCACCTCTGGCAGGGGCTCAACTCTGGCAGGGGGCTCAACTCTGGCAGGGGGCTCAACTCTGGCAGGGGCTCAACTCTGGCAGGAGCTCAACTCTGGCAGGGGCTCACCACTGGCAGGGGCTCACCTCTGGCAGGGGCTCACCTCTGGCAGGGGCTCAACTCTGGCAGGGGGCTCAACTCTGGCAGGGGCTCACCTCTGGCAGGGGGCTCAACTCTGGCAGGGGCTCAACTCTGGCAGGGGGCTCAACTCTGGCAGGGGGCTCACCTCTGGCAGGGGCTCACCTCAGGCAGGGGCTCAACTCTGGCAGGGGGCTCAACTCTGGCAGGGGGCTCACCTCTGGCAGGGGCTCAACTCTGGCAGGGGCTCACCTCTGGCAGGGGCTCAACTCTGGCAGGGGGCTCAACTCTGGCAGGGGCTCAACTCTGGCAGGGGCTCAACTCTGGCAGGGGCTCACCTCTGGCAGGGGGCTCAACTCTGGCAGGGGGCTCACCTCTGGCAGGGGCTCAACTCTGGCAGGGGCTCACCTCTGGCAGGGGCTCAACTCTGGCAGGGGGCTCAACTCTGGCAGGGGCTCAACTCTGGCAGGGGCTCAACTCTGGCAGGGGGCTCACCTCTGGCAGGGGCTCACCTCTGGCAGGGGGCTCAACTCTGGCAGGGGCTCAACTCTGGCAGGGGGCTCAACTCTGGCAGGGGCTCAACTCTGGCAGGGGCTCACCTCTGGCAGGGGGCTCAACTCTGGCAGGGGCTCAACTCTGGCAGGGGCTCAACTCTGGCAGGGGCTCAACTCTGGCAGGGGCTCAACTCTGGCAGGGGGCTCAACTCTGGCAGGGGCTCAACTCTGGCAGGGGCTCAACTCTGGCAGGGGGCTCACCTCTGGCAGGGGCTCAACTCTGGCAGGGGCTCAACTCTGGCAGGGGCTCAACTCTGGCAGGGGCTCAACTCTGGCAGGGGCTCAACTCTGGCAGGGGCTCAACTCTGGCAGGGGCTCAACTCTGGCAGGGGCTCAACTCTGGCAGGGGCTCAACTCTGGCAGGGGGCTCAACTCTGGCAGGGGGCTCAACTCTGGCAGGGGGCTCAACTCTGGCAGGGGGCTCAACTCTGGCAGGGGCTCAACTCTGGCAGAGACAGGGGCTCACCTCTGGCAGGGGCTCAACTCTGGCAGGGGGCTCAACTCTGGCAGGGGCAGGAGGGCTCAACTCCCCTCAACTCAGGCAGGTGACGGGGCTCTGCAAGAGGAAGAGTCAAGTCAATCAACGGATACAAACTCATCAATTTACAGGTCAAATGTACATCAATTTACTCATCAAAACACATGGAGAGGAACACGTGAATGAGAGAAACGAGAGAGATGATAAAAGGGGTGTACACACACTGATGTAGAGAGGAAGAGAGTAATTGAGAAGAGGGGCGGCGATAAGGCGCGGCGCAGGAACACTGATGTGAGATATTAAAACAAGTGAGGTGTGGGCGGGCAGGGGAGCGCTGCCCCCCCCCCAGCAAGGGTGGGCGTGTAGCAGTGTGTGGGCGGGCAGGGGAGCGCTGCCCCCCCCCCCCAGCAAGGGTGGGCGTGTACCAGTGTGTCGGCGGGTGGGGGAGCGATGCCCCCAGTAAGGGTGGGCGTGTACCACTGTGTGGGCGGGCAGGGGAGCGCTGCCCCCAGCAAGGGTGGGCGTGTACCAGTGTGTGGGCGGGCAGGGAGCGCTGCCCCCCAGCAAGGGTGGGCGTGTACCACTGTGTGGGCGGGCAGGGGAGCGCTGCCCCCCAGCAAGGGTGGGCGTGTACCAGTGTGTCGGCGGGTGGGGGAGCGATGCCCCCAGTAAGGGTGGGCGTGTACCACTGTGTGGGCGGGCAGGGGAGCGCTGCCCCCCAGTAAGGGTGGGCGTGTACCACTGTGTGGGCGGGCAGGGGAGCGCTGCCCCCCAGCAAGGGTGGGCGTGTACCACTGTGTGGGCGGGCAGGGAGCGCTGCCCCCCAGCAAGGGTGGGCGTGTACCAGTGTGTCGGCGGGTGGGGGAGCGATGCCCCCAGTAAGGGTGGGCGTGTACCACTGTGTGGGCGGGCAGGGAGCGCTGCCCCCCAGCAAGGGTGGTCGTGTACCAGTGTGTGGGCGGGCAAGAACGGAGGTGCCTAAGCTAATACATAAACTCTTACAACAATTAGAAAATGAGCATTACGTAATTTTGAATTAGAAAAAGACCTGGGTAAATACTGGCTTGGAAAATGGCCTGTTGATTTCTGGAAGAGATTACCCGGTAACATAATATAGCCGCGAGATACCCGTTTGGTTTCTGCCACATGCGGGTAGCACCCACCCCCGGTACCCACACAGGCGGGTACCCACACACTACCCCTATGCTATACAGCTCTGCTCTACTTTACAACCCATTACGTCAGGGAGGGTTGGACTGCTGCCTTCAGCAGGCATAACAGCGTTGGAATCACCAGCAGACGCCGGAATATGTTGCTATGTTGGACGTGATGGGGTGTGCTGTGTTGGACGTGCGTGTTGGGCTGTGTTGGAGGTGTGTTGGACGTGTGTGTTGGGCTGTGTTGGACGTGCGTGTTGTGCTGTGTTGGACGTGCGTGTTGTGCTGTGTTGGACGTGCGTGTTGTGCTGTGTTGGGCTGTGTTGGACGTGTGTGTTGTGCTGTGTTGGGCTGTGTTGGACGTGTGTGTTGTGCTGTGTTGGAGGTGTGTGCTGTGTTGGAGGTGTGTGGTTGTGCTGTGTTGGACGTGTGTTGTGCTGTGTTGGACGTGTGTGTTGTGCTGTGTTGGACGTGCGTGTTGTGCTGTGTTGGACGTGTGTGTTGTGCTGTGTTGGACGTGTGTGTTGTGCTGTGGTGGACGTGTGTGTTGTGCTGTGCTGGACGTGCGTGTTGTGCTGTGTTGGGCTGTGTTGGACGTGTGTGTTGTGCTGTGTTGGAGGTGTGTGCTGTGTTGGAGGTGTGTGTTGTGCTGTGTTGGACGTGTGTGTTGTGCTGTGTTGGACGTGTGTGTTGTGCTGTGTTGGACGTGCGTGTTGGGCTGTGTTGGACGTGTGTGTTGCGCTGTGTTGGACGTGCGTGTTGTGCTGTGTTGGACGTGTATGTTGTGCTGTGTTGGACGTGTGTGTTGTGCCGTGTTGGAGGTGTGTGTTGTGCTGTGTTGGACGTGCGTGTTGTGCTGTGTTGGACGTGCGTGTTGTCCTGTGTTGGACGTGCGTGTTGTCCTGTGTTGGACGTGATGGTGTGTGCTATGTTGGACGTGCGTGTTGTGCTGTGTTGGACGTGTGTGTTGTGCTGTGTTGGACGTGTGTGTTGTGCTGTGTTGGACGTGTGTGTTGTGCTGTGTTGGACGTGTGTGTGTTGGGCTGTGTGGGACGTGTGTGTTGGGCTATGTTGGACGTGTGTGTTGGGCTGTGTGGACGTGTGTGTTGTGCTGTGTTGGACGTGTGTGTTGGCTGTGTTGGACGTGTGTGTTGGGCTGTGTTGGACGTGTGTGTTGGACGTGTGTGTTGTGCTGTGTTGGACGTGTGTTGTGCTGTGTTGGACGTGCGTGTTGTGCTGTGTTGGACGTGCGTGTTGTGCTGTGTTGAACGTGTGTGTTGCTGTGTGGACGTGCGTGTTGTGCTGTGTTGGACGTGCGTGTTGGGCTGTGTTGGACGTGCGTGTTGTGCTGTGTTGGACGTGCGTGTTGTGCTGTGTTGGACGTGCGTGTTGTGCTGTGTTGGACGTGCGTGTTGTGCTGTGTTGGACGTGCGTGTTGTGCTGTGTTGGACGTGCGTGTTGTGCTGTGTTGGACGTGCGTGTTGGGCTGTGTTGGACGTGCGTGTTGGGGCTTGTTGGACGTGTGTGTTGTGCTGTGTTGGACGTGCGTGTTGGGGGTGTGTTGGACGTGTGTTGTTGTGCTGTGTTGGACGTGCGTGTTGAGCTGTTTGGACGTGTGTGTTGAGCTGTGTTGGACGTGCGTGTTGGGCTATGTTGGACGTGCGTGTTGGGCTGTGTTGGACGTGCGTGTTGGGCTGTGTTGGACGTGCGTGTTTGCTGTGTTGGACGTGTGTGTGTGCTGTGTTGGACGTGTGTTGTGCTGTGTTGGAGGTGTGTGTGTGCTGTTTGGACGTGCGTGTTGTGCTGTGTTGGACGTGGTGTTGTGCTGTGTTGGACGTGTGTGTTGTGCTGTGCTGGACGTGCGTGTTGG
>WNGS01164371.1:5540-15819 GCA_020271785.1 Procambarus virginalis
CAGTGACTGTGGCGATGGTGACAGTGTCTCCAGTGACTGTGGCGATGGTGACAGTGTCTCCAGTGACTGTGGCGATCGTGACAGTGGCTCCAGTGACTGTGGCGATAGTGACACTGTCTCCAGTGACTGTGGCAATCGTGGCATTGACTCCAGTGAATGTGGCGATGGTGACAGTGTCTCCAGTGACTGTGGCGATGGTGACAGTGTCTCCAGTGACTGTGGCGATCGTGACAGTGTCTGCAGAGACTGTGGCGATCGTGACAGTGTCTCCAGGTACTGTGGCTATGGTGACAGTGTCACCAGTGACTGTGACGATGGTGACAGTGTCACCAGTGACTGTGGCGACGGTGACAGTGTCTCCAGTGACTGTGGCGATGGTGACAGTGTCTCCAGTGACTGTGGCGATGGTGACAGTGTCTCCAGAGACTGTGGCGATCGTGGCAGTGACTCCAGTGACTGTAGCGATGGTGACAGTGTCTCCAGTGACTGTGTCGATGGTGACAGTGTTTCCAGTGACTGTGACGATAGTGACAGTGTCTCGAGTGACTGTGGTGATGGTGAAACTGTCTCCAGTGACTGTGGCGATGGTGACAGTGTCTCCAGTATCTGTGTCGATGGTGACAGTGTCTCCAGTGATTGTGGCGATGGTGACAGTGTCTCCAGTGACTGTGGCGATCGTGACAGTGGCTCCAGTGACTGTGGCGATAGTGACACTGTCTCCAGTGACTGTGGCAATCGTGGCATTGACTCCAGTGACTGTGGCGATGGTGACAGTGTCTCCAGTGACTGTGGCGATGGTGACAGTGTCTCCAGTGACTGTGGCGATCGTGACAGTGTCTGCAGAGACTGTGGCGATCGTGACAGTGTCTCCAGTACTGTGGCTATGGTGACAGTGTCACCAGTGACTGTGACGATGGTGACAGTGTCACCAGTGACTGTGGCGACGGTGACAGTGTCTCCAGTGACTGTGGCGATGGTGACAGTGTCTCCAGTGACTGTGGCGATGGTGACAGTGTCTCCAGAGACTGTGGCGATCGTGGCAGTGACTCCAGTGACTGTAGCGATGGTGACAGTGTCTCCAGTGACTGTGTCGATGGTGACAGTGTCTCCAGTGACTGTGGCGATAGTGACAGTGTCTCCAGTGACTGTGGCGATGGTGACAGTGTCTCCAGTGACTGTGGCGATCGTGACAGTGTCTCCAGTGACTGTGGCGATGGTGACAGTGTCTCCAGTGACTGTGGCGATGTTGACAGTGTCTCCAGTGACTGTGGCGATGGTGACAGTGTCTCCAGTGACTGTGGCGATGGTGACAGTGTCTCCAGTGACTGTGGCGACGGTGACAGTGTCTCCAGTGACTGTGGCGATGGTGACAGTGTCTCCAGTGACTGTGGCGATTGTGGCAGTGTCTCCAGTGACTGTGGCCTTGGTGACATTGTCTCCAGTGACTGTGACGATAGTGATAGTGTCTCCGGAGACTGCGGCCATGGTGACAGTGTCTCCAGTGACTGTGGCGATGGTGACAGTGCCTCCAGTGTCTGTGACGATAGTGATAGTGCCTCCGATGATTGTGGCGATAGTGATAGTGTCTCCAGTGACAATGGCGATGGTGATTGTGTCTCCAGTGGCTTTGATAATGGTGACAGTGTCTCCAGTGACTGTTGCGATGGTGACAGTGCCTCCAGTGGCTGTGGCGATGGTGACAGTGTCTCCAGTGACTGTGGCGATGGTGACTGTGTCTCCAGGGACTGTGGCGGTGGTGACAGTGTCCCCAGTGACTGTGGCGATCTTTACAGTCTACAGTGCCAGTGCCGATAGTGACAGTGTCTCCAGTGACTATGGCGATGGTGACAGTGTCTCCAGTGACTGTGGCGATGATGACAGTGTCTCCAGTGACTCTGGTGATAGTGACAATGTCTCCAGTGACTGTGGCGATGGTGACAGTGTCTCCAGTGACTGTGGCGATGGTGACAGTCTCTACAGTGACTGTGGCGATCGTGGCAGTGACTCCAGTGACTTTGACGATGGTGACAGTGTCTCCAGTGACTGTGGTGATGGTGAAACTGTCTCCAGTGACTGTGGCGATGGTGACAGTGTCTCCAGTGACTGTGGCGATGGTGACAGTGTCTCCAGTGATTGTGGCGATGGTGACAGTGTCTCCAGTGACTGTGGCGATCGTGACAGTGTCTCCAGTGACTGTGGCGATAGTGACACTGTCTCCAGTGACTGTGGCGATCGTGGCATTGACTCCAGTGACTGTGGCGATGGTGACAGTGTCTCCAGTGACTGTGGCGATGGTGACAGTGTCTCCAGTGACTGTGGCGATCGTGACAGTGTCTCCAGAGACTGTGGCGATCGTGACAGTGTCTCCAGGTACTGTGGCGATGGTGACAGTGTCTCCAGTGACTGTGGCGATGGTGACAGTGTCTCCAGTGACTGTGGCGATGGTGACAGTGTCTCCAGTGACTGTGGCGATGGTGACAGTGTCTCCAGTGACTGTGGCGATGGTGACAGTGTCTCCAGTGACTGTGGCGATGTGACAGTGTCTCCAGTGACTGTGGCGATGGTGACAGTGTCTCCAGTGACTGTGGCGATGGTGACAGTGTCTCCAGTGACTGTGGCGATAGTGACAGTGTCTCCAGTGACTGTGGCGATGGTGACAGTGTCTCCAGTGACTGTGGCGATGGTGACAGTGTCTCCAGTGACTGTGGCGATGGTGACAGTGTCTCCAGTGACTGTGGCGATGGTGACAGTGTCTCCAGTGACTGTGGCGATGGTGACAGTGTCTCCAGTGACTGTGGCGATGGTGACAGTGTCTCCAGTGACTGTGGCGATGGTGACAGTGTCTCCAGTGACTGTGGCGATGGTGACAGTGTCTCCAGTGACTGTGGCGATGGTGACAGTGTCTCCAGTGACTGTGGCGATGGTGACAGTGTCTCCAGTGACTGTGGCGATGGTGACAGTGTCTCCAGTGACTGTGGCGATGGTGACAGTGTCTCCAGTGACTGTGGCGATGGTGACAGTGTCTCCAGTGACTGTGGCGATGGTGACAGTGTCTCCAGTGACTGTGGCGATGGTGACAGTGTCTCCAGTGACTGTGGCGATGGTGACAGTGTCTCCAGTGACTGTGGCGATGGTGACAGTGTCTCCAGTGACTGTGGCGATGGTGACAGTGTCTCCAGTGACTGTGGCGATGGTGACAGTGTCTCCAGTGACTGTGGCGATGGTGACAGTGTCTCCAGTGACTGTGGCGATGGTGACAGTGTCTCCAGTGACTGTGGCGATGGTGACAGTGTCTCCAGTGACTGTGGCGATGGTGACAGTGTCTCCAGTGACTGTGGCGATGGTGACAGTGTCTCCAGTGACTGTGGCGATGGTGACAGTGTCTCCAGTGACTGTGGCGATGGTGACAGTGTCTCCAGTGACTGTGGCGATGGTGACAGTGTCTCCAGTGACTGTGGCGATGGTGACAGTGTCTCCAGTGACTGTGGCGATGGTGACAGTGTCTCCAGTGACTGTGGCGATGGTGACAGTGTCTCCAGTGACTGTGGCGATGGTGACAGTGTCTCCAGTGACTGTGGCGATGGTGACAGTGTCTCCAGTGACTGTGGCGATGGTGACAGTGTCTCCAGTGACTGTGGCGATGGTGACAGTGTCTCCAGTGACTGTGGCGATGGTGACAGTGTCTCCAGTGACTGTGGCGATGGTGACAGTGTCTCCAGTGACTGTGGCGATGGTGACAGTGTCTCCAGTGACTGTGGCGATGGTGACAGTGTCTCCAGTGACTGTGGCGATGGTGACAGTGTCTCCAGTGACTGTGGCGATGGTGACAGTGTCTCCAGTGACTGTGGCGATGGTGACAGTGTCTCCAGTGACTGTGGCGATGGTGACAGTGTCTCCAGTGACTGTGGCGATGGTGACAGTGTCTCCAGTGACTGTGGCGATGGTGACAGTGTCTCCAGTGACTGTGGCGATGGTGACAGTGTCTCCAGTGACTGTGGCGATCTTGACAGTCTCAGTGACTGTGGCGATGGTGACAGTGTCTCCAGTGACTGTGGCGATGGTGACAGTGTCTCCAGTGACTGTGGCGATGGTGACAGTGTCTCCAGTGACTGTGGCGATGGTGACAGTGTCTCCAGTGACTGTGGCGATGGTGACAGTGTCTCCAGTGACTGTGGCGATGGTGACAGTGTCTCCAGTGACTGTGGCGATGGTGACAGTGTCTCCAGTGACTGTGGCGATGGTGACAGTGTCTCCAGTGACTGTGGCGATGGTGACAGTGTCTCCAGTGACTGTGGCGATGGTGACAGTGTCTCCAGTGACTGTGGCGATGGTGACAGTGTCTCCAGTGACTGTGGCGATGGTGACAGTGTCTCCAGTGACTGTGGCGATCGTGACAGTGTCTCCAGTGACTGTGGCGATAGTGACAGTGTCTCCAGTGACTGTGGCGATCGTGACAGTGTCTCCAGTGACTGTGGCGATGGTGACAGTGTCTCCAGTGACTGTGGCGATGGTGACAGTGTCTCCAGTGACTGTGGCGATGGTGACAGTGTCTCCAGTGACTGTGGCGATGGTGACAGTGTCTCCAGTGACTGTGGCGATGGTGACAGTGTCTCCAGTGACTGTGGCGATGGTGACAGTGTCTCCAGTGACTGTGGCGATGGTGACAGTGTCTCCAGTGACTGTGGCGATGGTGACAGTGTCTCCAGTGACTGTGGCGATGGTGACAGTGTCTCCAGTGACTGTGGCGATGGTGACAGTGTCTCCAGTGACTGTGGCGATGGTGACAGTGTCTCCAGTGACTGTGGCGATGGTGACAGTGTCTCCAGTGACTGTGGCGATGGTGACAGTGTCTCCAGTGACTGTGGCGATGGTGACAGTGTCTCCAGTGACTGTGGCGATGGTGACAGTGTCTCCAGTGACTGTGGCGATGGTGACAGTGTCTCCAGTGACTGTGGCGATGGTGACAGTGTCTCCAGTGACTGTGGCGATGGTGACAGTGTCTCCAGTGACTGTGGCGATGTGACAGTGTCTCCAGTGACTGTGGCGATCGTGACAGTGTCTCCAGTGACTGTGGCGATGGTGACAGTGTCTCCAGTGACTGTGGCGATGGTGACAGTGTCTCCAGTGACTGTGGCGATGGTGACAGTGTCTCCAGTGACTGTGGCGATGGTGACAGTGTCTCCAGTGACTGTGGCGATAGTGACAGTGTCTCCAGTGACTGTGGCGATGGTGACAGTGTCTCCAGTGACTGTGGCGATGGTGACAGTGTCTCCAGTGACTGTGGCGATGGTGACAGTGTCTCCAGTGACTGTGGCGATGGTGACAGTGTCTCCAGTGACTGTGGCGATGGTGACAGTGTCTCCAGTGACTGTGGCGATGGTGACAGTGTCTCCAGTGACTGTGGCGATGGTGACAGTGTCTCCAGTGACTGTGGCGATGGTGACAGTGTCTCCAGTGACTGTGGCGATGGTGACAGTGTCTCCAGTGACTGTGGCGATGGTGACAGTGTCTCCAGTGACTGTGGCGATGGTGACAGTGTCTCCAGTGACTGTGGCGATGGTGACAGTGTCTCCAGTGACTGTGGCGATGGTGACAGTGTCTCCAGTGACTGTGGCGATGGTGACAGTGTCTCCAGTGACTGTGGCGATGGTGACAGTGTCTCCAGTGACTGTGGCGATGGTGACAGTGTCTCCAGTGACTGTGGCGATGGTGACAGTGTCTCCAGTGACTGTGGCGATGGTGACAGTGTCTCCAGTGACTGTGGCGATGGTGACAGTGTCTCCAGTGACTGTGGCGATGGTGACAGTGTCTCCAGTGACTGTGGCGATGGTGACAGTGTCTCCAGTGACTGTGGCGATGGTGACAGTGTCTCCAGTGACTGTGGCGATGGTGACAGTGTCTCCAGTGACTGTGGCGATGGTGACAGTGTCTCCAGTGACTGTGGCGATGGTGACAGTGTCTCCAGTGACTGTGGCGATGGTGACAGTGTCTCCAGTGACTGTGGCGATGGTGACAGTGTCTCCAGTGACTGTGGCGATGGTGACAGTGTCTCCAGTGACTGTGGCGATGGTGACAGTGTCTCCAGTGACTGTGGCGATGGTGACAGTGTCTCCAGTGACTGTGGCGATGGTGACAGTGTCTCCAGTGACTGTGGCGATGGTGACAGTGTCTCCAGTGACTGTGGCGATGGTGACAGTGTCTCCAGTGACTGTGGCGATGGTGACAGTGTCTCCAGTGACTGTGGCGATGGTGACAGTGTCTCCAGTGACTGTGGCGATGGTGACAGTGTCTCCAGTGACTGTGGCGATGGTGACAGTGTCTCCAGTGACTGTGGCGATGGTGACAGTGTCTCCAGTGACTGTGGCGATGGTGACAGTGTCTCCAGTGACTGTGGCGATGGTGACAGTGTCTCCAGTGACTGTGGCGATGGTGACAGTGTCTCCAGTGACTGTGGCGATGGTGACAGTGTCTCCAGTGACTGTGGCGATGGTGACAGTGTCTCCAGTGACTGTGGCGATGGTGACAGTGTCTCCAGTGACTGTGGCGATGGTGACAGTGTCTCCAGTGACTGTGGCGATGGTGACAGTGTCTCCAGTGACTGTGGCGATGGTGACAGTGTCTCCAGTGACTGTGGCGATGGTGACAGTGTCTCCAGTGACTGTGGCGATGGTGACAGTGTCTCCAGTGACTGTGGCGATGTGACAGTGTCTCCAGTGACTGTGGCGATGGTGACAGTGTCTCCAGTGACTGTGGCGATGTGACAGTGTCTCCAGTGACTGTGGCGATGGTGACAGTGTCTCCAGTGACTGTGGCGATGGTGACAGTGTCTCCAGTGACTGTGGCGATGGTGACAGTGTCTCCAGTGACTGTGGCGATGGTGACAGTGTCTCCAGTGACTGTGGCGATGGTGACAGTGTCTCCAGTGACTGTGGCGATGGTGACAGTGTCTCCAGTGACTGTGGCGATGGTGACAGTGTCTCCAGTGACTGTGGCGATGGTGACAGTGTCTCCAGTGACTGTGGCGATGGTGACAGTGTCTCCAGTGACTGTGGCGATAGTGACAGTGTCTCCAGTGACTTGGCGATGGTGACAGTGTCTCCAGTGACTGTGGCGATGGTGACAGTGTCTCCAGTGACTGTGGCGATAGTGACAGTGGTCTCCAGTGACTGTGGCGATGGTGACAGTGTCTCCAGTGACTGTGGCGATGGTGACAGTGTCTCCAGTGACTGTGGCGATGGTGACAGTGTCTCCAGTGACTGTGGCGATGGTGACAGTGTCTCCAGTGACTGTGGCGATGGTGACAGTGTCTCCAGTGACTGTGGCGATGGTGACAGTGTCTCCAGTGACTGTGGCGATGGTGACAGTGTCCCCAGTGACTGTGGCGATCTTGACAGTCTACAGTGCCAGTGGCGATAGTGACAGTGTCTCCAGTGACTGTGGCGATGGTGACAGTGTCTCCAGTGACTGTGGCGATGATGACAGTATCTCCAGTGACTGTGGTGATAGTGACAATGTCTCCAGTGACTGTGGCGATGGTGACAGTGTCTCCAGTGACTGTGGCGATGGTGACAGTGTCTCCAGTGACTGTGGCGATAGTGACAGTGTCTCCAGTGACTGTGGCGATGGTGACAGTGTCTCCAGTGACTGTGGCGATGGTGACAGTGTCTCCAGTGACTGTGGCGATGGTGACAGTGTCTCCAGTGACTGTGGCGATGGTGACACTGTCTCCAGTGACTGTTGCGATGGTGACAGTGCCTCCAGTGGCTGTGGCGATAGTGACAATGTCTCCAGTGACTGTGGCGATGGTGACAGTGTCTCCAGTGACTGTGGCGATGGTGACAGTCTCTCCAGTGACTGTGGCGATCGTGACAGTGTCTCCAGTGACTGTGGCGATGGTGACAGTGTCTCCAGTGACTGTGGCGATGGTGACAGTGTCTCCAGTGACTGTGGCGATGGTGACAGTGTCTCAGTGACTGTGGCGATGGTGACAGTGTCTCCAGTGACTGTGGCGATGTGACAGTGTCTCCAGTGACTGTGGCGATGTGTGACAGTGTCTCCAGTGACTGTGGCGATGGTGACAGTGTCTCCAGTGACTGTGAGCGATGACAGTGTCTCCAGTGACTGTGGCGATGGTGACAGTGTCTCCAGTGACTGTGGCGATGGTGACAGTGTCTCCAGTGACTGTGGCGATGGTGACAGTGTCCCAGTGACTGTGGCGATTTGACAGTCTCCAGTGACTGTGGCGATAGTGACAGTGTCTCCAGTGACTGTGGCGATGGTGACAGTGTCTCCAGTGACTGTGGCGATGTGACAGTGTCTCCAGTGACTGTGGCGATGGTGACAGTGTCTCCAGTGACTGTGGCGATGGTGACAGTGTCTCCAGTGACTGTGGCGATGGTGACAGTGTCTCCAGTGACTGTGGCGATGTGACAGTGTCTCCAGTGACTGTGGCGATGTGACAGTGTCTCCAGTGACTGTGGCGATGGTGACAGTGTCTCCAGTGACTGTGGCGATGGTGACAGTGTCTCAGTGACTGTGGCGATGGTGACAGTGTCTCCAGTGACTGTGACGATAGTGACAGTGTCTCCAGTGACTGTGGCGATAGTGACAGTGTCTCCAGTGACTGTGGCGATGGTGACAGTGTCTCCAGTGACTGTGGCGATGGTGACAGTGTCTCCAGTGACTGTGGCGATGGTGACAGTGTCTCCGTGACTGTGGCGATGGTGACAGTGTCTCCAGTGACTGTGGCGATGGTGACAGTGTCTCCAGTGACTGTGGCGATGTGACAGTCTCCAGTGACTGTGGCGATGGTGACAGTGTCTCCAGTGACTGTGGCGATGGTGACAGTGTCTCAGTGACTGTGGCGATGGTGACAGTGTCTCCAGTGACTGTGGCGATGGTGACAGTGTCCAGTGACTGTGGCGATGGTGACAGTGTCTCCAGTGACTGTGGCGATGGTGACAGTGTCTCCAGTGACTGTGGCGATGGTGACAGTGTCTCCAGTGACTGTGGCGATGGTGACAGTGTCTCCAGTGACTGTGGCGATGGTGACAGTGTCTCCAGTGACTGTGGCGATGGTGACAGTGTCTCCAGTGACTGGGCGATGGTGACAGTGTCTCCAGTGACTGTGGCGATGGTGACAGTGTCTCCAGTGACTGTGGCGATGGTGACAGTGTCTCCAGTGACTGTGGCGATGGTGACAGTGTCTCCAGTGACTGTGGCGATGGTGACAGTGTCTCCAGTGACTGTGGCGATGGTGACAGTGTCTCCAGTGACTGTGGCGATGGTGACAGTGTCTCCAGTGACTGTGGCGATGGTGACAGTGTCTCCAGTGACTGTGGCGATGGTGACAGTGTCTCCAGTGACTGTGGCGATGGTGACAGTGTCTCCAGTGACTGTGGCGATGGTGACAGTGTCTCCAGTGACTGTGGCGATGGTGACAGTGTCTCCAGTGACTGTGGCGATGGTGACAGTGTCTCAGTGACTGTGGCGATGGTGACAGTGTCTCCAGTGACTGTGGCGATGGTGACAGTGTCTCCAGTGACTGTGGCGATGGTGACAGTGTCTCCAGTGACTGTGGCGATCGTGACAGTGTCTCCAGTGACTGTGGCGATGGTGACAGTGTCTCCAGTGACTGTGGCGATGGTGACAGTGTCTCCAGTGACTGTGGCGATAGTGACAGTGTCTCCAGTGACTGTGGCGATGGTGACAGTGTCTCCAGTGACTGTGGCGATGGTGACAGTGTCTCCAGTGACTGTGGCGATGGTGACAGTGTCTCCAGTGACTGTGGCGATGGTGACAGTGTCTCCAGTGACTGTGGCGATGGTGACAGTGTCTCCAGTGACTGTGGCGATGGTGACAGTGTCTCCAGTGACTGTGGCGATGGTGACAGTGTCTCCAGTGACTGTGGCGATGGTGACAGTGTCTCCAGTGACTGTGGCGATCGTGACAGTGTCTCCAGTGACTGTGGCGATGGTGACAGTGTCTCCAGTGACTGTGGCGATGGTGACAGTGTCTCCAGTGACTGTGGCGATGGTGACAGTGTCTCCAGTGACTGTGGATGGTGACAGTGTCTCCGGACTGTGGCGATGGTGACAGTGTCTCCAGTGACTGTGCGATGGTGACAGTGTCTCCAGTGACTGTGGCGATGTGACAGTGTCTCAGTGACTGTGGCGATGGTGACAGTGTCTCCAGGACTGTGGCGATGGTGACAGTGTCTCCAGTGACTGTGGCGATGGTGACAGTGTCTCCAGTGACTGTGGCGATGGTGACAGTGTCT
>WNGS01164372.1:5076-67594 GCA_020271785.1 Procambarus virginalis
GTGATGTACAGTGACCAGTGTGTGTGATGTACAGTGAACAGTGTATGTGATGTACAGTGACCAGTGTGTGTGATGTACAGTGACCAGTGTGTGTGATGTACAGTGACCAGTGTGTGTGATGTACAGTGAACAGTGTGTGTGATGTACACGGAACAGTGTGTGTGACGAACAGTGACCAGTGTGTGTTATGTACAGTGAACAGTGTGTGTGATGTACAGTGAACAGTGTGTGTGATGTACAGTGAACAGTGTGTGATGTACAGTGAACAGTGTGTGTGATGTACAGTGAACAGTGTGTGTGACGAACAGTGACCAGTGTGCGTGATGTACAGTGACCAGTGTGTGTGATGTACAGTGAACATGTGTGTGATGTACAGTGAACAGTGTGTGTGATGTACAGGGAACAGTGTGTGTGACGAACAGTGACCAGTGTGTGTGATGTACAGTGAACAGTGTGTGTGATGTACAGTGAACAGTGTGTGTGATGTACAGTGACCAGTGTGTGTGATGTACAGTGAACAGTGTGTGTGATGTACAGTGACCAGTGTGTGTGATGTACAGTGAACAGTGTGTGTGATGTACAGTGACCAGTGTGTGTGATGTACAGTGAACAGTGTGTGTGACGAACAGTGACCAGTGTGTGTGATGTACAGTGAACAGTGTGTGTGATGTACAGTGACCAGTGTGTGTGATGTACAGTGAAGTGTGTGTGATGTACAGTGAACAGTGTGTGTGATGTACAGTGACCAGTGTGTGTGATGTACAGTGAACAGTGTGTGTGACGAACAGTGACCAGTGTGTGTGATGTACAGTGAACAGTGTGTGTGATGTACAGTGACCAGTGTGTATGATGTACAGTGAACAGTGTGTGTGATGTACAGTGAACAGTGTGTGTGATGTACAGTGACCAGTGTGTGTGATGTACAGTGAACAGTGTGTGTGATGTACAGTGAACAGTGTGTGTGACGAACAGTGACCAGTGTGTGTGATGTACAGTGAACAGTGTGTGTGATGTACAGTGACCAGTGTGTGTGACGAACAGTGACCAGTGTGTGTGACGAACAGTGACCAGTGTGTGTGATGTACAGTGACCAGTGTGCGTGATGTACAGTGAACAGTGTGTGTGATGTACAGTGAACAGTGTGTGTGACGAACAGCGAACAGTGTGTGTGACGAACAGTGACCAGTGTGTGTGATGTACAGTGAACAGTGTGTGTGATGTACAGTGAACAGTGTGTGTGATGTACAGTGACCAGTGTGTGTGATGTACAGTGAACAGTGTGTGTGATGTACAGTGAACAGTGTGTGTGATGTACAGTGAACAGTGTGTGTGACGAACAGTGACCAGTGTGTGTGATGTACACTGACCAGTGTGTGTGATGTACAGTGAACAGTGTGTGTGATGTACAGTGACCAGTGTGTGTGTGATGTACAGTGACCAGTGTGTGTGATGTACAGTGACCAGTGTGTGTGATGTACAGTGACCAGTGTGTGTGTGATGTACAGTGACCAGTGTGTGTGATGTACAGTGAACAGTGTGTGTGATGTACAGTGACCAGTGTGTGTGATGTACAGTGAACAGTGTGTGTGATGTACAGTGACCAGTGTGTGTGATGTACAGTGACCAGTGTGTGTGATGTACAGAGACCAGTGTGTGTGATGTACAGTGAACAGTGTGTGTGTGATGTACACGGAACAGTGTGTGTGACGAACAGTGACCAGTGTGTGTTATGTACAGTGAACAGTGTGTGTGATGTACAGTGAACAGTGTGTGTGATGTACAGTGAACAGTGTGTGTGATGTACAGTGAACAGTGTGTGTGATGTACAGTGAACAGTGTGTGTGACGAACAGTGACAAGTGTGTGTGATGTACAGTGACCAGTGTGTGTGATGTACAGTGAACAGTGTGTGTGATGTACAGTAAACAGTGTGTGTGATGTACAGAGAACAGTGTGTGTGACGAACAGTGACCAGTGTGTGTGATGTACAGTGAACAGTGTGTGTGATGTACAGTGAACAGTGTGTGTGATGTACAGTGACCAGTGTGTGTGATGTACAGTGAACAGTGTGTGTGATGTACAGTGACCAGTGTGTGTGATGTACAGTGAACAGTGTGTGTGATGTACAGTGACCAGTGTGTGTGATGTACAGTGAACAGTGTGTGTGACGACAGTGACCAGTGTACTCACCTAGTTGTGCTTGCGGGGGTTGAGCTCTGGCTCTTTGGTCCCGCCTCTCAACCGTCAATCAACAGGTGTACAGTTTCCTGAGCCTAATGGGCTCTATCATATCTACATTTGAAACTGTGTATGGAGTCAGCCTCCACCACATCGCTTCCTAATGCATTCCATTTGTCAACCACTCTGACACTAAAAAAGTTCTTTCTAATATCTCTGTGGCTCATTTGGGCACTCAGCTTCCACCTGTGTCCCCTAGTGCGTGTGCCCCTTGTGTTAAACAGCCTGTCTTTATCAACCCTGTCGATTCCCCTGAGAATCTTGAATGTGGTGATCATGTCCCCCCTAACTCTTCTGTCTTCCAACGAAGTGAGGTTTAATTCCTGCAGTCGCTCCTCGTAGCTCATACCTCTCAGCTCGGGTACTAGTCTGGTGGCAAACCTTTGAACCTTTTCCAGTTTAGTCTTATGCTTGACTAGATAGGGACTCCATGCTGGAGCCGCATACTCCAGGATTGGTCTGACATATGTGGTATATAATGTTCTGAAAGATTCCTTACACAAGTTTCTAAAGGCCGTTCTTATGTTAGCCAACCTGGCATATGCTGCTGATGTTATCCTCTTGATATGAGCTTCAGGGGACAGGTCTGGCGTGATATCAACCCCCAGGTCTTTCTCTCTCTCTGACTCTTGAAGTATTTCATCTCCCAAATGATACCTTGTATCTGGTCTCCTGCTTCCTACCCCTATCTTCATTACATTACATTTGCTTGGGTTAAACTCTAACAGCCATTTGTTCGACCATTCCTGCAGCTTGTCCAGGTCTTCTTGAAGTCTCAAGCTGTCCTCCTCTGTCTTAATCCTTCTCATAATTTTGGCGTCGTCAGCAAACATTGAGAGGAATGAGTCTATACCCTCTGGGAGATCATTTACGTATATCAGAAACAGGATAGGTCCAAGTACAGAGCCCTGTGGGACTCCACTGGTGACTTCACGCCAGTCTGAGGTCTCACCCCTCACTGTAACTCTCTGTTTCCTATTGCTTAGGTACTCCCTTATCCACTGGAGCGCCCTACCTGTTACTCCTGCCTGTTCCTCCAGCTTATGCATCAACCTTTTATGGGGTACTGTGTCAAAGGCTTTCCGACAGTCCAAAAAAATGCAGTCCGCCCACCCTTCTCTTTCTTGCTTAATTCTCAANGACCACCAGCAGTATACTCTACCAGCGACCACCAGCAGTATACTCTACCAGCGACCACCAGCAGTATACTCTACCAGCGACCACTAGCAGTATAATCTACCAGCGACCACCAGCAGTATACTCTCCCAGTGACAACCAGCAGTATACTCTCCCCAGCAGTATACTCTCCCAGCAACCACAATCAGTATACTCCTCCCAGCAGTATACTCTTCCAGCGACCACCAGCAGTATATTCTCCCAGCGACCACCAGCAGTATACTTTCCCAGCGACCACCAGCAGTATACTCTCCCAGCAACCACAAGCATATACTCTCCGAGCAGTATACTCTCCCTGCGACGACCAGCAGTATACTCTCCCAGCGACCACCAGCAGTATACTCTCCCAGCGACCACCAGCAGTATACTCTCCCAGTGACCACCAGCAGTATACTCTCCCAGTGACCACCAGCAGTATACTCTCTTAGCGACCACCAGCCGTATACTCTCCCAGCGACCACCAGCAGTATACTCTCCAGCGACCACCGGCAGTATACTCTCCCAGTGACCACCAGCAGTATACTCTCCCAGGACCACCAGCAGTATACTCTCCCAGCGACCACCAGTAGTATACTCTACCAGCAACCACCAGCAGTATACTATCCCAGCGACCACCAGCAGTATACTCTACCAGCAACCACCAGCAGTATACTATCCCAGCGACCACCAGCAGTATACTCTACCAGTGACCACCAGTAGTATACTCTACCAGCAACCACCAGCAGTATACTATCCCAGCGACCACCAGCAGTATACTCTACCAGCAACCACCAGCAGTATACTATCCCAGCGACCACCAGCAGTATACTCTTCCAGCGACCACCAGCAGTATACTCTCCCAGCAGTATGCTCTTCCAGCGACCACCAGCAGTATACTCTCCCAGCAGTATGCTCTACCAGCGACCACCAGCAGTATACTCTCCCAGCGACCACCAGCAGTATACTCTCCCAGCAGTATACTCTACCAGCGACCACCAGCAGTATACTCTCCCAGCGACCACCAGCAGTATACTCTCCCAGCAGTATGCTCTACCAGCGACCACCAGCAGTATACTCTCCCAGCGACCACCAGCAGTATACTCTTCCAGCGACCACCAGCAGTATACTCTCCTAGCGACCACCAGCAGTATACTCTCCAGCGACCACCAGCAGTATACTCTTCCAGCGACCACCAGCAGTATACTCTCCCAGCGACCACCAGCAGTATACTCTCCCAGCGACCACCAGCAGTATACTCTCCCAGCAGTATACTCTTCCAGCGACCACCAGCAGTATACTCTCCCAGCGACCACCAGCAGTATACTCTCCCAGCGACCACCAGCAGTATACTCTCCCAGCGACCACCAGCAGTATACTCTCCCAGCGACCACCAGCAGTATACTCTCCCAGCGACCACCAGCAGTATACTCTTCCAGCGACCACCAGCAGTATACTCTCCCAGCGACCACCAGCAGTATACTCTCCCAGCGACCACCAGCAGTATACTCTCCCAGCAGTATGCTCTTCCAGCGACCACCAGCAGTATACTCTCCCAGCAGTATACTCTCCTAGCGACCACCAGCATATACTCTCCCAGCGACCACCAGCAGTATACTCTCCAGCGACCACCAGCAGTATACTCTCCCAGCGACCACCAGCAGTATACTCTCCAGCGACCACCAGCAGTATACTCTCCCAGCATTATACTCTCCCAGCGACCACCAGCAGTATACTCTACCAGCAGTATACTCTCCCAGCGACCACCAGCAGTATACTCTACCAGCAGTATACTCTCCCAGCGACCACCAGCAGTATACTATACAAGCGACCACCAGCAGTATACTCTACCAGCGACCACCAGCAGTATACTCTACCAGCGACCACCAGCAATATACTCTACCAGCGACCACCAGCAGTATACTATACAAGTGACCACCAGCAGTATACTCTTCCAGCGACCACCAGCAGTATACTCTGCCAGTGACCACTAGCAGTATACTCTACCAGCGACCACCAGCAGTATACTCTCCCAACGACCACCAGCAGTATACTCTCCCAGCGACCACCAGCAGTATACTCTACCAGCGACCACCAGCAATATACTCTACCAGCGACCACCAGCAGTATACTCTACCAGTGACCACTAGCAGTATACTCTACCAGCGACCACCAGCAGTATACTCTCCCAACGACCACCAGCAGTATACTCTCCCAGCGACCACCAGCAGTATACTCTCCCAGCGACCACCAGCAGTATACTCTCCCAGCGACCACCAGCAGTATACTCTCCCAGCGACCACCACCAGTATACTCTCCCAGCGATCACCAGCAGTATACTCTTCCAGCGACCCCCAGCAGTATACTCTCCCAGCGACCACCAGCAGTATACTCTGCCAGCGACCACCAGCAGCATACTCTCCCAGCGACCACCAGCAGTATACTCTACCAGCGACCACCAGCAGTATACTCTCCCAGCGACTACCAGCAGTATACTCTACCAGTGACCTCCAGCAGTATACTCTCCCAGCGACCACCAGCAGTATACTCTGCCAGCGACCACCAGCAGTATACTCTGCCAGCGACCACCAGCAGTATACTCTGCCAGCGACCACCAGCAGTATACTCTCCCAGCGACCACCAGCAGTATACTCTACCAGCGACCACCAGCAGTATACTCTACCAGCGACCACCAGCAGTATACTCTACCAGCGACCACCAGCATTATACTCTCCCAGCGACCACCAGCAGTATACTCTCCCAGCGACCACCAGCAGTATACTCTCCCAGCGACCACCAGCAGTATACTCTCCCAGCGACCACCAGCAGTATACTCTCCCAGCGACCACCAGCAGTATACTCTACCAGCGACCACCAGCAGTATACTCTCCCAGCGACCACCAGCAGTATACTCTCCCAGCGACTACCAGCAGTATACTCTCCCAGCGACCACCAGCAGTATACTCTGCCAGCGACCACCAGCAGTATACTCTCCCAGCGACCACCAGCAGTATACTCTACCAGCGACCACCAGCAGTATACTCTCCTAGCGACCACCAGCAGTATACTCTGCCAGCGACCACCAGCAGCATACTCTGCCAGCGACCACCAGCAGTATACTCTCCCAGCGACCACCAGCAGTATACTCTACCAGCGACCACCAGCAGTATACTCTCCTAGCGACCACCAGCAGTATACTCTGCCAGCGACCACCAGCAGTATACTCTGCCAGCGACCACCAGCAGTATACTCTACCAGCGACCACCAGCAGTATACTCTCCCAGCGACCACCAGCAGTATACTCTCCCAGCGACAACCAGCAGTATACTCTCCCAGCGACCACCAGCAGTATACTCTCCCAGCGACCACCAGCAGTATACTCTCCCAGCAGTATACTCTCCCAGCGACCACCAGCAGTATACTCTCCCAGCGACCACCAGCAGTATACTCTCCCAGCGACCACCAGCAGTATACTCTCCCAGCGACCACCAGCAGTATACTCTCCCAGCAGTATACTCTCCCAGCAGTATACTCTCCCAGCGACCACCAGCAGTATACTCTCCCAGCGACCACCAGCAGTATACTCTCCCAGCGACCACCAGCAGTATACTCTACCAGCGACCCCCAGCAGTATACTCTGCCAGCGACCACCAGCAGTATACTCTGCCAGCGACCACCAGCAATATACTCTCCCAGCGACCACCAGCAGTATACTCTCCCAGCGACCACCAGCAGTATACTCTCCCAGCGATACCAGCAGTATACTCTTCCAGCGAACCCCAGCAGTATACTCTCCCAGCGACCACCAGCAGTATACTCTCCCAGCGACCACCAGCAGTATACTCTCCCAGCGACCACCAGCAGTATACTCTCCCAGCGACCACCAGCAGTATACTCTCCCAGCGACCACCAGCAGTATACTCTCCCAGCGACCACCAGCAGTATACTCTCCCAGCGACCACCAGCAGTATACTCTCCCAGTGACCACCAGCATCATACTCTCCCAGCCACCACCAGCAGTATACTCTGCCAGCGACCACCAGCAGTATACTCTCCCAGCGACCACCAGCAGTATACTCTCCCAGCGACCACCAGCAGTATACTCTCCCAGCGACCACCAGCAGTATACTCTCCCAGCGACCAACAGCAGTATACTCTCCCAGCGACCACCAGCAGTATACTCTGCCAGCGACCACCAGCAGTATACTCTCCTAGCGACCACCAGCAGTATACTCTCCCAGCGACCACCAGCAGTATACTCTACCAGCGACCACCAGCAGTATACTCTGCCAGCGACCACCAGCAGTATACTCTCCTAGCGACCACCAGCAGTATACTCTCCCAGCGACCACCAGCAGTATACTCTACCAGCGACCACCAGCAGTATACTCTACCAGCGACCACCAGCAGTATACTCTACCAGCGACCACCAGCAATATACTCTACCAGCGACCACCAGCAGTATACTCTACCAGCGACCACCACAGTATACTCTACCAGCGACCACCAGCAGTATACTCTACCAGCGACCACCAGCAGTATACTCTACCAGCGACCACCAGCAGTATACTCTCCCAGTGACCACCAGCATCATACTCTCCCAGCCACCACCAGCAGTATACTCTGCCAGCGACCACCAGCAGTATACTCTCCCAGCGACCACCAGCAGTATACTCTACCAGCGACCACCAGCAGTATTCTCTCCCAGCGACTACCAGCAGTATACTCTAGCAGTGACCACCAGCAGTATACTCTACCAGCGACTACCAGCAGTATACTCTGCCAGCGACCACCAGCAGTATACTCTCCCAGCGACCACCAGCAGTATACTCTCCCAGCGACCAACAGCAGTGTACTCTCCCAGCGACCACCAGCAGTATACTCTACCAGCGACCACCAGCAGTGTACTCTACCAGCGACCACCAGCAGTATACTCTATCAGTGACCACCAGCAGTATACTCTACCAGCGACCACCAGCAGTATACTCTACCAGCGACCACCAGCAGTATACTCTACCAGCGACCACCAGCAGTATACTCTACCAGCGACCACCAGCAGTATACTATACCAGCGACCACCAGCAGTATACTCTACCAGCGACCACCAGCAGTATTCTCTCCCAGTGACCACCAGCAGTATACTCTACCAGCGACCACCAGCAGTATACTCTGCCAGCGACCACCAGCAGTATACTCTACCAGCGACCACCAGCAGTATACTCTACCAGCGACCACCAGCAGTATACTCTACCAGCGACCACCAGCAGTATACTATACCAGCGACCACCAGCAGTATACTCTACCAGCGACCACCAGCAGTATACTATACCAGCGACCACCAGCAGTATACTCTACCAGCGACCACCAGCAGTATACTCTACCAGCGACCACCAGCAGTATACTCTACCAGCGACTCTCCTCCACCGTCGTGTCCAATAATTGGTTATACTCTAAAAATTGTATATCTTGTTTCCTCCTCTGGATATCACCCCACTGAACGATAACATGTGGGGTCGTTCCTTCTCCTGTACGATAACATATAGTACGTCACAGTGTGTGTGACGAACAGTGATCAGTGTGTGTGATGTACAGTGAACAGTGTGTGTGACGAACAGTGATCAGTGTGTGTGATGTACAGTGAACAGTGTGTGTGACGAACAGTGATCAGTGTGTGTGATGTACAGTGAACAGTGTGTGTGACGAACAGTGACCAGTGTGTGTGATGTACAGTGAACAGTGTGTGTGATGTACAGTGAACAGTGTGTGTGATGTACAGTGAACAGTGTGTGTGATGAACAGTGACCAGTGTGTGTGATGTACAGTGATCAGTGTGTGTGATGTACAGTGATCAGTGTGTGACGAACAGTGAACAGTGCGTGTGACGAACAGTGACCAGTGTGTGTGATGTACAATGACCAGTGTGTGTGATGTACAGTGATCAGTGTGTGTGATGTACAGTGAACAGTGTGTGTGACGAACAGTGACCAGTGTGTGTGATGTACAGTGACCAGTGTGTGTGATGTACAGTGAACAGTGTGTGTGATGTACAGTGACCAGTGTGTGTGATGTATAGTGAACAGTGTGTGTGATGTACAGTGAACAGTGTGTGTGATGTACAGTGACCAGTGTATATGATGTACAGTGACCAGTGTGTGTGATGTACAGTGACCAGTGTGTGTGATGTACAGTGACCAGTGTGTGTGATGTACAGTGAACAGTGTGTGTGATGTACAGTGACCAGTGTGTGTGATTTACAGTGAACAGTGTGTGTCATGTACAGTGAACAGTGTGTGTGATGTACAGTGACCAGTGTGTGTGATGTACAGTGAACAGTGTGTGTGACGAACAGTGACCAGTGTGTGTGATGTACAGTGAACAGTGTGTGTGATGTACAGTGAACAGTGTGTGTGATGTACAGTGAACAGTGTGTGTGACGAACAGTGACCAGTGTGTGTGATGTACAGTGAACAGTGTGTGTGATGTACAGTGACCCCTGTGTGTGACGAACAGTGACCAGTGTGTGTGATGTACAGTGACCAGTGTGTGTGATGTACAGTGAACAGTGTGTGTGACGAACAGTGACCAGTGTGTGTGATGTACAGTGACCAGTGTGTGTGATGTACAGTGACCAGTGTGTGTGATGTACAGTGAACAGTGTGTGTGATGTACAGTGAACAGTGTGTGTGATGTACAGTGACAGTGTGTGTGTGACGAACAGTGACCAGTGTGTGTGATGTACAGTGACCAGTGTGTGTGATGTACAGTGAACAGTGTGTGTGACGAACAGTGACCAGTATGTGTGATGTACAGTGACCAGTGTGTGTGATGTACAGTGAACAGTGTGTGTGATGTACAGTGAAGAGTGTGTGTGACGAACAGTGAACAGTGTGTGTGACGAACAGTGACCAGTGTGTGTGATGTACAGTGAACAGTGTGTGTGACGAACAGTGACCAGTGTGTGTGATGTACAGAGACCAGTGTGTGTGATGTACAGTGAACAGTGTGTGTGACGAACAGTGAACAGTGTGTGTGACGAACAGTGACCAGTGTGTGTGATGTACAGTGAACAGTGTGTGTGACGAACAGTGACCAGTGTGTGTGATGTACAGTGACAGTGTGTGTGACGAACAGTGACCAGTGAGTGTGATGTACAGTGAACAGTGTGTGTGATGTACAGTGAACAGTGTGTGTGTGATGTACAGTGAACAGTGTGTGTGACGAACAGTGACCAGTGTGTGTGATGTACAGTGAACAGTGTGTGTGATGTACAGTGAACAGTGTGTGTGATGAACAGTGACCAGTGTGTGTGATGTACAGTGACCAGTGAGTGTGATGTACAGTGAACAGTGTGTGTGATGTACAGTGAACAGTGTGTGTGACGAACAGCGAACAGTGTGTGTGACGAACAGTGACCAGTGTGTGTGATGTACAGTGAACAGTGTGTGTGATGTACAGTGAACAGTGTGTGTGATGTACAGTGACCAGTGTGTGTGATGTACAGTGAACAGTGTGTGTGATGTACAGTGAACAGTGTGTGTGATGTACAGTGAACAGTGTGTGTGACGAACAGTGACCAGTGTGTGTGATGTACACTGACCAGTGTGTGTGATGTACAGTGAACAGTGTGTGTGATGTACAGTGACCAGTGTGTGTGATGTACAGTGACCAGTGTGTGTGATGTACAGTGAACAGTGTGTGTGATGTACAGTGAACAGTGTGTGTGATGTACAGTGAACAGTGTGTGTCATGTACAGTGAACAGTGTGTGTGATGTACAGTGACCAGTGTGTGTGATGTACAGNAATATAATAGTAGCTACGAATATGTTGTCAAATAATAAATACCCTGTTTTAGAAGGCTGTAATAATCAACTGCAAATTTTGTCTAGAGGTGGTACTTGTCTCACTGTTTCCCAATAGACAAAAAAGTGCTATGGAGATTGACAAAACTATTTTTAGATATGTATGGAATGGTGGATACCAACCAATTAAACGGACTACTCTATGTAAAGGTAAGAAAAACCGTGGAATAGGAACTGAAGGCCTATCATAAGTCATTGGCTATATTATTTGTTACATGTAGAAAGGAGATAATGCAGAGGAATAGTGGAAATGCACTAGGACATTATTTTTGTAAATTACGTGTTAGCTACTTGATACATGTGCCAGAGTATACTGACCTTGATACATATGCCAGAGTATACTGACCTTGATACATATGTCAGACTATGCTGACCTTGATACATATGCCAGAGTATACTGACCTTGATACATATGCCAGAGTATACTGACCTCACCTTATTTCACCTCACATTTATACATGTACAATTGATGTTCTCAGGCGGATTTGTAATATTGAAGTTTTTTTAATGATGAACAGTAAACAAGTGTATGATATTTTACTCCCAAATATAGTTCCTAGAGTAGAGGAGACATATCCACTCTTTAGCTGGCAAGTAATATGGGCAAACATTCATGTTAAATTTATTGCCCCAAAACAACGTGAGCTATTGTATGGCTATATTCATGAGACCTTCCCAACTAATGATAGGTTGTTGATGTTGGGCATTAAGGACAACAATAAGTGTGACCAATGTACTGAAATTGAAAATAATATGCATATATTTTATTTCTGTAAGCAGAAAGTTGTTCTTGTAAACTGGATTCGAGACACTCTTAAAGCTTTATGTGGACCAAGTATTAGAGTGAAGTTAATGAGGTTTTTAATGTTTCATATTGACATAAATGCAAGAAATTAAGAATACAATAATTATGCTACTTTCTGATTGCATTTTTTGTGTGAGGATAGGCAGGCAGGAAGGTTACTCAGTAGACAAAATTGAAGTTCTTGCGAGGCAGGATCAAGTATAACATTTGGGGTTTACGGCTCATGCTCGGTGATGATATGGAAAATTTGTTACTGAGAATTATTTAAAATATATATATAGGTAATAATTTCCCCTGTAAATTAATGAAAATATAATCTCCAATTTTGTTAATCATTTAAAGAAAAATATTATAACATTTATGGGTTTAAAGTTCATGCTCTTTGATAATATGAAACACTTCTTTACTGAAAATTGTACTACTGTACATGTATTGTAGTACTGCCTTGCAAAATTGATGTATATATAATTTATAATGTATATTAATGAATAAAGATAAAAAAATTATAATAAAAATCATTGCTAAATATATCTTTTAAATCTAAGTCTTAATTCTTCAGAGTACAGTTATAAACTCTTGATATTTCATGTTATGTCACTATTTTCACACTCTCAACGACAAATAATTTTACTGTAAATTTTTATAAACTAAAAATTATATATGTAATTACATATACTAATTATATATGTCATTATATATACTAATTATATATGTAAAATTAACATTTATAAATAGTTATGATTATGATTGTGATTATGAAGAACAAATCGCCTCCTCCACCTGTCAGTTCACACTGAACATTATCGTTAATGAACACAGCGTCAGATGAAAGCCATTAACTGTGCATTAGCAAATCTGGGATGATGTTCCCCTCTGATCATTTTCTCTCTTTTTCTAGATTAACGTGAGTGCTGAATTGTTGAATTATATTTTTACCTTTTAATACCAACCAAACAATTTTATGCCCCATATCATGTAGTATAATGTTTTTTTTTATGTCATTTTGACCAAAAATGACCAAAAAAACAAAACCAAAACCATGTTTTATGCCCGACAGTAGCAATCATTGCAAGTCTTCCCAGACATAAATTACTTGTTACTTTAACAATTCTAAGAATAGCTAACATCTAGCTTTATATTACAATAATATTCAAGGACACAAGTCGGCCAGCACGCTCTAACAAACGCCAATATCAGAGTCCTAATGTATTTGGGTAATGGTATGTAGACTTCGGCAGCTTTATTTGGTAAAGCAACTCAAAATGTTTAGTAGTATGTCAAATCTGGCATCTGGCAACTTTCAACGAAAGTTGTGACAAGTCTTGGACTCATCGACCAATTACCTGATATTAATGGGTTAAGGGTGTACCTTTCATTGTATTCAGGATTGGCTAATATTCTTGCACCTCGATAATTCTTAAAAGAATGCGGGGAGGTACACAGGTAAAAACCTGCCTTGTCCTCACAGCTCACAATTACAGAACCAATACGTGGAAAATAAAGTATATATAACACATAAAGAAAATGTGAGGTACCCATATTAGGCATAAACGATGCTACTCTTGACCATTCAACAGTATCCACACTGGCACAACTCCGCTCAATTAGAACACGTCTCTGATTAAAGGTATATATTGAACACAGTTATAAATACCGGCTACGGAAGCCCTGGAGGAGTCCGTCCTCCCGAGCGTTCACTCCGTCACTGAACTGATGTATTAATTTGCCCGAACCTAACTTAACTGAGGACCCAGGAATAGAAATCGGGACATCACGTCAAACTTGCCAACCACTATGATTTTTAGGACATAAGTTTTTGGCTTTAGGCAATTTATATATCAAAATGCAATGTACTATTTCCGAGGACGGGTTGGACCAGATGCCCATCAAACGCGAGATGGTTAGTACCACTTCCACAAGAACTCTCAGAATTCAATTTAACTTTAGGTATGCACGTCTCTCTCTCTCTCACTTCCCTCATATCCCAAGGGGTTTAATAGAATTAGCACTGATATTCCTATTTTAAACTGCAAGAAGCGTACCTGCAGCAAGTGATCTTTCAAATGAGAATATTGTGAAAATTTTATATAATATGAAACTACTTATCTGTCTTACTCTAACGCGAATGTTCAATATAAATATAATTAATGTTCAACAAAACCAGAAGCTTATAATTAATATCCTGATCACCTCAATTAACTCTAGAAACTTTTCTGTTTAATTAGGCTCATGAGCTGCTTCTCTCTTTGTTTATATAAATAAATTTCTCCAAAGTGTTTGGTAATGCGAGCTAGAAATGCTGTCAGGCGTATCATCAATCATCTATTGTCCAGCTGACGCCGACCAGCATTTATCATCAACAACCATTGTTATCCTGGAGTGATGACCGTGTCGGCCTCACAAGATCAATGGTTCACTCAACACACTGATGAATTAATTCACTCTCATCTCGAGCCCTCAAGTGGCCAGCACTTGCAATCTCTAATTTTATTATGAAATGCCTAAGAAATAATTTATAATACGAAGGAACTGATGCAGCTGTCATGTGATATCAACTGAAGTTGGGGAGGGAAAAAGCGCGCTCAGTCAGCCCTCGTTATTCACTAACTGTTTGAAGGTGTTATACCAAGCATACGTCTTCTCGCTACCCAAAGTGTTATACCAAGCATAGGTCTTTTCTAGACAGCCAAACAAACAGCATATCACACATATATATATGTCGTACCTAGTAGCCAGAACGCACTTCTCGGCCTACTATGCAAGGCCCGTTTTGCCTAATAGGGCGAGTGATTTTCTTTATTTTCAAAATATTGTTTCCAGTTGGTTTACTTGAAAGATTATTATTATATTGTATTAGGAATATAAAGTATTCACGTAATTGTGTTAGTTTAGACTACTTTAAGATAGGTTTGGTTAGGTTAGGTAGGGTTGGTTAGGTTCGGTCATATATCTACGTTAGTTTTAACTCAAATTTAAAAAAATAACTTATACATAATGAAATGGACAGATTTATCATTTCATAAGAAAAAAAATGAAAAATATATAAGTTCAGGAAAACTTGGTCTATTAGGCAAATTGGGTCTTGCATAGTTGGCCGAGTACGACGTTCTGGCTACTAGGTACAACATATATATATATATATATATATATATATATATATATATATATATATATATATATATATATATATATGTCGTACCTAGTAGCAAGAACACACTTCTCAGCCTACTATGCAAGGCCCGATTTGCCTAATAAGCCAAGTTTTCATGAATTAATTGTTTTTCGACTACCTAACCTACCTAACCTAACCTAACCTAACTTTTTCGGCTACCTAACGTAACCTAACCTATAGAGATAGGTTATGTTAGGTTAGGTAGGGTTGGTTAGGTTCAGTCATATATCTACGTTAATTTTAACTCCAGTAAAAAAAAATTGACCTCATACATAATGAAATTGGTATACTCTACCAGCGACGACCAGCAGTATACTCTACCAGCGACCACCAGCAGTATACTCTCCCAGTGACCACCAGCAGTATACTCTACCAGCGACCACCAGCAGTATACTCTACCAGCGACCCCAGCAGAATACTCTCCCAGCAGTATACTCTCCCAGCGACCCCCCAGCAGTATACTCTCCCAGCGTCCACCAGCAGTATACTCTCCCAGCGACCACCAGCAGTAAACTCTACCAGCGACCCTCAGCAGTATACTCTACCAACGACCACCAGCAGTATACTCTACCAGCGACAACCAGCAGTATACTCTCCCAGCGACCACCAGCATTATACTCTCCCAGCAGTATACTCTACCAGCGACCACCAGCAGTATACTCTCCCAGCAGTATACTCTCTCTTCGACCACCAGCAGTATACTCTCCAAGCGACCACCAGCAGTATACTCTCCCAGCGACCACCAGCAGTACACTCTACCAGCGACCACCAGCAGTATACTCTACCAGTGACCACTAGCAGTATACTCTACCAGCGACCACCAGCAGTATACTCTCCCAGCGACCACCAGCAGTATACTCTCCCAGCGACCACCAGCAGTATACTCTCCCAGCGACCACCAGCAGTATACTCTCCCAGCGACCACCAGCAGTATACTCTCCCTGCGACCACCAGCAGTATACTCTCCTAGCGACCCCCAGCAGTATACTCTCCCAGCGACCCCCAGCAGTATACTCTCCCAGCGACCACCAATATTATACTCTACCAGCACCCACCAGCAGTATACTCTGCCAGCGACCACCAGCAGTATACTCTCCTAGCGACCACCAGCAGTATACTCTCCCAGCGGACCACCAGCAGTATAATCTACCAGCGACCACCTGCAGTATAATATACCAGCGACCACCATCAGTATACTCTCCCAGCGACCACCTGCAGTATACTCTACCAGCGACCACCAGCAGTATACTATACCATCGACCACCATCAGTATACTCTCCCAGCGACCACCTGCAGTATACTCTTCCAGCGACCACCAGCAGTATACTCTCCCAGCAGTATTCTCTTCCAGCGACCACCAGCAGTATACTCTACCAGCGACCACCAGCAGTATACTCTCCCAGCGACCACCAGCAGTATACTCTCCCAGCAGTATACTCTCCCAGCGACCACCAGCAGTATACTCTCCCAGCGACCACCTGCAGTATACTCTCCCAGCGACCACCATCAGTATACTCTCCCAGCGACCACCTGCAGTATACTCTTCCAGCGACCACCAGCAGTATACTCTCCCAGCGACCACCATCAGTATACTCTCCCAGCGACCACCTGCAGTATACTCTTCCAGCGACCACCAGCATTATACTCTCCCAGCGACCACCAGCAGTATACTCTCCCAGCGACCACCTGCAGTATACTCTCCCAGCGACCACCAGCATCATACTCTCCCAGCCACCACCAGCAGTATACTCTTCCAGCGACCACCAGCAGTATACTCTACCAGCGACCACCAGCAGTATACTCTCCCAGCGACCACCAGCATCATACTCTCCCAGCCACCACCAGCAGTATACTCGTCCAGCGACCACCAGCAGTATACTCTCCTAGCAACCACCAGCAGTATACTCTCCCAGCGACCACCAGCAGTATACTCTCCCAGCGACAACCAGCAGTATACTCTCCTAGCGACCACCAGCAGTATACTCTCCCAGGGACCACAAGCATTATTCTCTCCCAGCGACAACCAGCAGTATACTCTACCAGCTGTATACTCTACCAGCTGTATACTCTCCCAGCGACCACCAGCAGTATACTCTCCCATCGACGACCAGCATTATACTCTACCAGCAGTATACTTTCCCAGCGACCACCAGCAGTATACTATACAAGTGACCACCAGCAGTATACTCTGCCAGCGACCACCAGCAGTATACTCTCCCAGCGACCACCAGCAGTATACTCTCCCAGCGACCACCAGCAGTATACTATACAAGTGACCACCAGCAGTATACTCTCCCAGCGACCACCAGCAGTATACTCTCCCAGCCACCACCAGCAGTATACTCTCCCAGCGACCACCAGCAGTATACTCTCCCAGCGACAACCAGCAGTATACTCTCCTAGCGACCACCAGCAGTATACTCTCCCAGCGACCACCAGCAGTATACTCTCCCAGCGACCACCTGCAGTATACTCTTCCAGCGACCACCAGCATTATACTCTCCCAGCAGTATGCTCTTCCAGCGACCACCAGCAGTATACTCTCCCAGCGACCACCAGCAGTATACTCTCCCAGCGACCACCAGCAGTATACTCTACCAGCGACCACCAGCAGTATACTCTACCAGCGACCACCAGCAGTATACTCTACCAGCGACCACCAGCAGTATAATCTACCAGCGACCACCAGCAGTATACTCTACCAGCGACCACCAGCAGTATACTCTACCAGCGACCACCAGCAGTATACTCTACCAGCGACCACTAGCAGTATAANGCGAGACTACCACAGTGGGCGAGACTACCATAGTGGGTGAGACTACCACAGTGGGCGAGACTACCACAGTTGGGCGAGACTACACAGTGGCGAGACTACCACAGTGGGTGAGACTACCACAGTGGGAGAGACTACCACAGTGGTGAGACACCACAGTGGGTGAGACTACCACAGTGGGAGAGACTACCACAGTGGGAGAGATTACCACAGTGGGAGGCTACCACAGTGGGAGAGACTACCACAGTGGGAGACTACCACAGTGGGAAGACTACCACAGTGGGAGACTACCACAGTGGGAGAGACTACCACAGTGGGAGACTACCACAGTGGGAAGACTACCACAGTGGAGACTACCACAGTGGAGACACTACCACAGTGGGCGAGATTACCACAGTGGGTGAGACTACCACAGTGGGAGAGACTACCACAGTGGGAGACTACCACAGTGAGAGACTACCACAGTGGGAGAGACTATCACAGTGGGCGAGACTACCACAGTGGGTGAGACTACCACAGTGGGAGAGACTACCACAGTGGGCGAGACTACCACAGTGGGAGACTACCACAGTGGGCGAGACTACCACAGTGGGTGAACTACCACAGTGGGGGAGACTACCACACAGGGAGACTACCACAGTGGGCGAGACTACCACAGTGGAGAGACTACCACAGTGGCGAGACTACCACAGTGGGCGAGACTACCACGGTAGGAGAGACTACCACAGTGGGAGAGACTACCACAGTGGGCGAGACTACCACAGTGGGCGAGACTACCACAGTGGGTGAGACTACCACAGTGGGCGAGACTACCACAGTGGGAGAGACTACCACAGTGGGAGAGACTACCACAGTGGGAGACTACCACAGTGGGCGAGACTACCACAGTGGAAGAGACTACCACAGTGGGCGAGACTACCACAGTGGGAGACTACCACAGTGGGCGAGACTATCACAGTGGGCGAGACTTCCACAGTGGGCAAGACTACCACAGTGGGCGAGACTACCACAGTGGGCGAGACTACCACAGTGGGCGAGACTACCACAGTGGGCGAGACTACCACAGTGGGCGAGACTACCACAGTGGGAGAGACTACCACAGTGGGGAGAGACTACCACAGTGGGCGAGACTACCAGTGGGCGAGACTACCACAGTGGGCGAGACTACACAGTGGGGCCCCTCCGTGGTGCCTCCTTGCCGTGGTGAGGGGCTCACGTACACCTCCCTGGGACCGGTGTGGGTTGCCTGTGCCCCTCTCTGCCCCCTCTTTGGTGGTGTACGTGCTGAAGGGCATCATGTAGGGGCCTTGTGAGCCATCGGACCACCCGCTGGAGGGGTCGCCTGTGTGAGGGCTGGCCTGAGTGGCATGCTGGGGCGATAGGGGAATGGAGTCATAGCACCAGTGTGGGAGAATGGACGATGTAGTAGGACTCCCCTGTTGAAAAGGGGAACACCGCTGAGGACGACACACCCTTCCTGCACTGGCCCGCGCTCGCCTTTCCTGGCTGCCCTGGTAGGTGGTTTCCCGTGGTTCCAGGTCCCATTCTTTGGAAATTGGTTTGCTGCATGGATAATGAGTCGACTTCTCTTACCCAGGCTCATGGGGTGGACGACCAGGGCCCTGAGTCGAACCGTCCTGGAAGACCGGGATTGTAGCCCCACTACAGGACCCGGTTTTGACCCAGACCAGACTCTTCCTCCCTGCTCCCCTCTCTCCTCTGTGGTTGGGTCGAGCCCCAAACCCGCTGTGGTTACCGCCTCGTCCCCTTGCACTGCTTCATCTCTTATTGTGACTACTGCACCTTTTGACCCCGTCTTTCTCTAAAGGTTCTCATCGCCGTCCCCGCCACGGTCGCTCTCGTATGCTCCCTTCCCATACTAATTCGTACCATGCTTTGTTTGGTCCTGCTACGTGGACTAAGTACTTTGACCTCCATCCTTCAGATTCAATTCCTCCTGACGATTTTTCCCTTCATAGGCATCTTCTCGATTCCGTAGATGCCTCTGTTACCTTCAACCCCACTCGTCTTGGTACCCGTGTCGTTGCTGCTCCTTCTCAGGATGCGGCCACTCGCTTGGCCGCCTTATCCTGCCTTGGCGAGACCCCTGTTCGGGTCTCGAAGAACGCTTGGTTGAACGCCAGTGTTGGCACTCTTCTTCTCCCACACAATGTTGCGACCGGTGTTAGGAATCTAAAGGACTGCCACGAGGATATCAAGCATATCCTCGAGGCCCAGGGTCATTCTGTCCTCCAGGTGGATACGTTTACTCGTCCCCCTCGTGGTTATCACCGTCTTCCCCTTTGGGTTATGAAGGTTACCTTTGATGGTAGGAACCTTCTGCCCTCTGTCATTCTTGCTGGTGCCAGATGCTCCATTCAGGAGTATATTCCATCTCCTCGACTCTGCAATAAGTGTTGGAGGTTTGGGCATGGTGCCCTCAAATGTTCTAGTCCTGTCTCCCTCTGTCCCTTTGTGTGGAGGCGAGGGTCACTCTAAAGTTGGAGTGCACTTCTTCCCAGACCCGCTGCCTCAATTGCGGTGAGGCCCACCCTACCTTCTCCCATGCGTGTGTACGTTACAAACTTGAGGCTGCCGTCCTCAGCTTGAAGCACCGGGACCTTTTGTCTTTTCCTGAGGCTAGGCGCCAAGTTCATCGTCTCTACTCTTTCGCTGGTGTCTCCTATGCTAGTGTGGTGCGCTCTTCCTCTCCTCGTCCTTCCCGCCTTCCTCAGTCTCACAACCGTTTCCAAGCCTTAGACCCGAACGCGCCCACCACCACCTCCCCTGTTTCCCTCCGTTCTGTCCCGGAGGGTCCCCCTCCTGGTTCTCTGTCTAGGGCTCCCCTTCTTTCTATCCAGTCTGTCACGTCTCCTGTGTCTTCTTTCTCCTCTCCCTCTGGTCCTCCTTCCCGTCATTCTCCTCCGTCTCTTGGCTCTCCACGCCGCCTGACTGTGTGGGCCGATGTCCATCGCTATCCTGGTAGTCGTGTTGTTGGAAACCTGGCTCCTCTCCTTCCTCCTCCCCGGTAGGTAAGAAGGCTTCGCTTTCTTCTTCGCCCCCCTATCTCTGATTCTATCGTTCCTTCCCCTCCCTCTTCGGTGGTGGAGCCCCCTGTTCCTACTGTGGGGGTTTCTTTAGCCCCCGATTCCATCTCAGTTATTACCCTTGCTGAGGTGCGCTCCCCTCTTTCTGCCCCTCCTTCTCCTCCTCCAGACCCTGCTCGTCCACCTCTGGTCTGTCCTCCCGCTTCTTTCCCTCCTTCTTTACTCAGTTTACCTATGCCCAGTAACCCTGACTTCGCTGACCCTGATCCTGACCCTGTGCTTCTTTAACGTGCTGTGTTCCTTTTGCACCTTTGTTTCTTCTTTGCTCTCTGTTGCTCTCCTCTCTCTCTTTTTGCCGATGTCTATTCTTCAATGGAATATCCGTAGATATTACACCAATTTCCTTGACCTCCAACTTCTAATTTCACAGTTTTCGCCCTTTTGTGTCTGTCTCCAGGAGCCGATGCTTGGTGCTCGTCCTGGTCGCTTTCGTCTATTCTTTTCTCTCCCCACCCCCCCCTCCAGCTGCTGCTGGGGCCCATAATTCTGCTCTCTTGATTTGCTCAGATGTTCCCTTTGTCCCCTTACTTTTTTCCTCGCCTCTCCACTGTTCTGCTGCCCGTGTCTTTGTGCGTAGATGGTACACGGTTTGTTCCATTTATCTCCCCCCCACTTTCTCTTCCCGATCTTAAACACCTCATAGACTCCTTGCCGGAGCCTGTGCTCCTGCTGGTGATTTCAATTGTCATCATGCCCTTTGGGGTGATGTGCTGACAAACACCCAGGGTCGCCTCCTTGAACCTTTCATCCTCTCTTCTTCCCTGTCCCTTCTTAATTCTGGTGAGCCCACTCATTTGGACTCTCGAACTCGCTCCCTTTCCTGTCTCGATCTTTCTCTGTGCTCGTCATCCCTTTCCTTAGATTTCGAGTGGCAGGTCCTTGATGACCTCCATGGCAGTGACCATTTTCCTATCCTTGTTACTTTTTTCTCTTTTCACCCTCCTCTCTCCTTCCATAGGTGGCGGTTTGCCAAGGCTGACTAGCGCCTCTTTACTCTCCATGCTACTATTTCGACCTCTACATTCTGCCTCTCCCTCGCGCCTTCCTTCTTTTTCATGACGCTCTCTTTGATGCTGCCCTCCGCTCTATTCCTCGCTCTTCCTCTCGGGGAATGCGGAAGTGCATTCCCTGGTGGAATGTGGACTGTGCTCTGGCTGTCTGCTGTAAGCGTACAGCCTGGAAGAGGCATCGCCGCCGGCAGACGGTTGATTCTTTTGTTTTGTTTTGGAAGGCGAGTGTGTTGGCCCGTAGGACCATCCATGTGGCTAAACGTGCTTGCTGGATGTCTTATGTCTCCACCGTTACGTCCGAAAATCCTCTACCACTGGTCTGGAAGCATATCCGAAAGATTGCGGTTAAGTTCGTTCCCGATGTCTCGCCGGTCCTTCGCCTTCATTGTGCTCTTGTGGCGGACTCGTTGCAGGTCGCGACCAAACTGGGTTCCCATTTTTCATCTGTTAGTTCTCGTTCTCATCTTCCCCACTCATTCCTTCTTCGTAAGCCTATTCTTGAATCTCGTCCTTTAAATTTCTATACTTATCTTCGCCTTTCCTATAATGATCCCTTCTCTCTCTCTGAGCTTCAGTCTGCTCTGGCCCTGTAGTTCTATGGCAGCGGGCTCCGATGGCATTCATTATGAAATGCTTTGCCATCTCCCTCCATGCACGTCTCAGTATTTACTGAGTCTGTACAATCGGGTCTGGGATCCGTCGTCAGTCCCTGAAGACTGGCTCGATGCTGTTGTCCTCCCTGTTCGGAAACCAGGGTCTCTCGAGTAATCCCCCAAGGACTTCCGCCCTATTGCCCTCACGGCTTGTGTCTGCAAGCTCTTTGAACATATGGTTAACGTTCGTTTGGTGTGGTTCTTAGAACACTATCACCACCTCTCCCCTTCTCAATTTGGTTTTCGCAAGTGCCACAGCACAACGGATGTCCTGGCGAACGTGGAGGTCTATATACATACTGCTTTTGCTGTGAAGATCTCCATTGTTGACGTCCTTTTTTATCTGATAAAGGCTTACGACACTACCTGGCGGTATCATATTATGTCTCAACTTCATCCTTTTGGCCTTCGTGGGAATCTCCCTTTCTTCCTCCAGAGTTTCCTCTCTCGTCGTTCCTTTCGTGTGCGGCTTGCCACCACTCTCTCTGCCCCTATTCGGCAGTATGAGGGTGTACCACAGGGTTGTGTTCTGAGCACTACTCTTTTTCTAGTTGCCCTCAACGGTCTTCTTTCCTTCTTCCTTCTGGTGTCTTCTCCGCTCTCTAAGTTGATGATCTTACCATTTGCTGTCAGGGTGACGATTCGCCTCTCCTTCAACAGCGGCTTCAAATTGCGATTGATGCCGTGTCGTCTTGGGCCACCAATCATGGCTTCAAGTTTCTACATCTAAGACTTGTGCTATGACTTTTACTCGGAAGCATGTAGATCTTCGTCCCTCTTTGTCACTTTATGGTCATCCCCTTGTGTACAGGGATTTCGCTAAGCTTTTGGGGTTAATCTTTGACACTCATTTGTCTTGGTCAGCCCATATCTCTTACCTCCAAGTTGAATGTTCTAAGGCCCTTAACCTCCTTAAGGTTTTGTCCCATATTTCTTGAGGAGCGGATAAGTGCACGCTCCTCCATTTGCACTCCTCTCTCATCCTGTCTAAACTCGATTATGGTTGCCCTGCATACTCTTCTGCTTCTCCTTCTACTCTTCACTGTCTTGATGCTTTGCACCATACTGGGTTGCGTCTCAGCTCTGGTGCCTTTCGTTTGACTCCCGCCCACAGTTCGTATGTTGACACTGGCTTCCTCTGTCTCCAGGACCGCCGCGATCACTACTGTCTTCGCTATCTTGCGCGATCCTTACAACATCAATCCTTTCGCCTCTGTCGTCCTTTAATTTTTACCCCTCCTGTAGCTCCTGTTCCTCTTCATCGTCTCCCTCTTTCTGTCCGGTTATCTCGCTTACAGGATTCTCTTTCTGTTCATATTTCTAATGTTTCTCCTCGTATTGTTCCTTCCTTGCCTCCGTGGAGAGTCCCCTTCCCAAGTTTTGTACGTCCTTGACTCGTATCACTAAAGCCTTTACCCCTCCTACGATTCTGAAATGCCTCTTCCTTGAGCACTTTTCTTCGCACTCCCACTCTATTTCCTTCTTCACTGATGGGTCTAAGTCTGCGCATGGTGTGGGCTACTCTGTTGTTTTTCCTCACCGCACTTACATGTGTCGCCTCCCTTCGGAGGCTAGCATCTTCACAGCAGAACTTTATGCTATTCTTTATGCTCTCCATCTCTTGCTTTCTCATTGTCATTCCTCCTTTGTGGTTGTAGTTGACTCTCATAGTGCCCTCGTGGCTCTAGGGTCTTTTAATCCTGTCCATCCGGTGGTCGTCGAGATTCAACGTTGGGTGTTTCTTATTTCTAGTAGATTTAAATCAGTAGAGTTTTGCTGGGTTCCCAGTCATATTGGTGTTTCTTTAAATGAGCGTGTGGATGCTGCCGCTAGGGAAGCTATCCGTTCTTGTCCCATCTCCTGTAAAGGTATTCCTTATTCCGACTTTTATCCTGTTATTCATTCCTCCATCCTTGCCCGTTGGCAGGGTTGTTGGTCCTCTGTGGTTAGTAACAAGCTGCGTACTCTCAAACGTAGTGTGTCCCCGTGGCCTTCCTCCTACCACCGTAACCGGCGGTGGGAGACTGCTTTGGCAAGGCCTTTGATTGGCGATGCTCGCTTAACCCAAGGTCACTTAATGGAGCGCCGCCCTGCTCCTTATTGTTCAAATTGCGTTGTCCCTCTTACAGTTGTGCATATCCTTGTTGAATGTCCTGACTTCCAGGACGAGCGTGTGTCTTGCTTTCCGACCGCCCTCGCGGTCACTTGTCCCTCGATAGAATTCTAGGTGAGTCGGATACTTTTGATATCGTTCGCCAAATGCGGTTTTGTTCCCGTATTGGCATCCTTGATGATATTTAGCGCCCATAATTACCTTACCTTACCTACCACAGTGGGCGAGACTACCATAGTGGGCGAGACTACCATAGTGGGCGAGACTACCACAGTGGGCGAGACTACCATAGTGGGCGAGACGACCATAGTGGGCGAGACTACCAACGTGGGCGAGACTACCACAGTGGGCGAGACTACCACAGTGGGCGAGACTACCACAGTGAGCGAGACTACCACAGTGGGCGAGGCTACCACAGTGGGCGAGACCACCACAGTGGGCGAGACTACCACAGTGGGCGAGACTACCATAGTGGGCGAGACTACCACAGTTGGAGACTACCACAGTGGGCGAGACTACCACAGTGGGCGAGGCTACCATAGTGGGCGAGACTACCACAGTGGGCGAGACTACCATAGTGGGCGAGACTACCACAGTGGGAGACTACCACAGTGGGCGAGACTACCACAGTGGGCGAGACTACCATAGTGGGCGAGACTACCATAGTGGGCGAGGCTACCATAGTGGGCGAGACTACCATAGTGGGCGAGACTACCACAGTGGGAGAGACTACCACAGTGGGAGACTACCACAGTGGGAGACTACCACAGTGGGAGACTACCACAGTGTGAGACTACCACAGTAGGAGACTACCACAGTGGGAGACTACCACAGTCGGAGACTACCTCAGTGGGAGACTACCACAGTGGGAGACTACCACAGTGGGAGACTACCACCGTAGGAGACTACCACAGTGGGAGACTACCACAGTGGGAGACTAGCACAGTGGGCGAGACTACCACAGTGGGAGACTACCACAGTGGGAGACTACCACAGTGGGAGACTACCACAGTAGGAGACTACCACAGTGGGAGACTACCACAGTGGGAGACAACCACAGTGGGAGACTACCACTATGGGCGAGACTACCACAGTGGGAGACAACCACAGTGGGAGAGACTACCACAGTGGGTGAGACTACCACAGTGGGAGAGACTACCACAGTGGGCGAGACTACCACAGTGGGCGAGACTACCACAGTGGGTGACTACCAAAGTGGGAGACTACCACAGTGGGAGAGACTACCACAGTGGGCGAGACTACCACAGTGGGCGAGACTACCACAGTGGGAGACTACCACAGTGGGCGAGACTACCACAGTGGGAGACTACCACAGTGGGAGACTACCACAGTGGGAGACTACCACAGTGGGAGAGACTACCACAGTGGGAGACTACCACAGTGGGCGAGACTACCACAGTGGGAGACTACCACAGTGGGAGACTACCACAGTGGGAGACTACCACAGTGGGCGAGACTACCACAGTAGGAGACAACCACAGTGGGAGACTACCACAGTGGGAGAGACTACCACAGTGGGCGAGACTACTACAGTGGGAGACTACCACAGTGGGAGACTACCACAGTGGGCGAGACTACCACAGTGGGAGAGACTACCACAGTGGGCGAGACTACCACAGTGGGAGACTACCACAGTGGGAGACTACCACAGTGGGCGAGACTACCACAGTGAGCGAGACTACCACAGTGGGCGAGACTACCACAGTGGGAGATTAGCACTTTTGGAGACTACCACAGTGGGCGAGACTACCACAGTGGGCGAGACTACCACAGTGGGACTACCACAGTGGGAGAGACTACCACAGGGGCGAGACTACCACAGTGGGCGAGACTACCACAGTGGGCGAGACTACCACAGTGGGCGAGACTACCACAGTGGGAGATTAGCACTTTTGGAGACTACCATAGTGGGCGAGACTACCACAGTGGAAGACTACCACAGTGGAAGACTACCACAGTGGAAGACTACCACAGTGGGTGAGACTACCACAGTGGGTGAGACTACCACAGTGGGAGAGACTACCATAGTGAGTGAGACTACCACAGTGGGCGAGACTACCACAGTGGAAGACTACCACAGTGGAAGACTACCACAGTGGAAGACTACCACAGTGGAAGACTACCACAGTGGGAGAGACTACCACAGTGGGTGAGACTACCACAGTGGGAGACTACCACAGTGGGAGACTACCACAGTGGGCGAGACTACCACAGTGGAAGACTACCACAGTGGAAGACTACCACAGTGGGAGAGACTACCACAGTGGGTGAGACTACCACAGTGGGAGAGACTACCACAGTGGGTGAGACTACCACAGTGGGAGAGACTACCACAGTGGGGCGAGAATACCACAGTGGGAGAGACTACGACAGTAGGCGAGACTACCACAGTGGGAGACTACCACAGTGGGAGAGACTACCACAGTGGGTGAGACTACCACAGTGGGTGAGACTACCACAGTGGGCGAGACTACCACAGTGGGCGAGACTACCACAGTGGGAGAGACTACCACAGTGGGAGAGACTACCACAGTGGGCGAGACTACCACAGTGGGAGAGACTACCACAGTGGGGCGAGAATGTCCTGTCGGAAATACCAACACCATTTACAAACTTTCAAATAAACTCATAGAAAATGAGTCTCGGTGAAAATTTCATCAGGTAGAAACTGATATCATTGCCACATGTCGCCATTAAATTTACGACCTAATATTGGGAATCATTCTTAATACATCAGTCTCTGGACTGGAAACATGATAAAAACATTTCCCTTGAATGCACTTAAATATTAGTACCAAAATAGAGTAAATGTAGGCCCACTTTTCACTTCTTGACGATATCTGGAGAAGAAAGGGTGTGTCAGTGGGAGAGGGCAGACAGTCGCCATTTAACTAACAACAGTCTCCCTGGAGGAAATCTAGCTCCTATAATTTACCCTTGAACCAGTGTTACGGGACTAATAGTACTCCATTATTAACACTAACTTTGTCTACAATAAGGGAAGTGTCCTTACCGAAACCCATTATTATCTTTTCATTCCTGGCTAGAAATGTTAGGTAACTATATAGGTGAGCCGGTTAGGGTGTGTTTCGAGAAACAAAACGAGGTAATTATTATTAATAACCTCATCTAATAAATAATGAAATATTTCCTCTGATACAGCTGTCAAACTTAGGATTACTACTATTATTGTGTGCCCTTTGCCAGGTGTAATTGAAGAAGCAGCACAATGAACAACCTCTTGGCACAGCCAGTTCATGTGGTGAAGGCAGCCTCGCCCAAGAGAGGAGTATTTGTCCAGGTTCGTATCTGGTCGCCTAGGCATCATCCATACAGATAAGGCCTCCCAATTTAGTTACTAATATATGTAGTCTAACATTGTAGTGCAGGGCTACTAATCAATAATTTATATTGAAAGACTACATAAATAAACCATAATCCACACAGAATGTATGAAAGAGATTTGTGGGACATTTTAAATCATACAATATGCTATTAAAAATATAAATTACTAAATATATTAATATAAACTAAATATAATCTCACACGTCATTCCTCACATGCCCAACTAATGTAGCCATATTGTGAGATAAAACATCGCTTATGTTGCCACATTGTCAGTAGAATGCCTGAGTAATGATGCCATGTGGTGAGCAGAGTATCTGGCTAATGTCTTTATATTGTGAGTAGAAAACCTGGCTAATGTTGCAATATTGTGAGTAAAATGCGTGGCTAAAGTTGCCATATTGAGAGCAGAATACCTGGATAATGTTCTCCATATTGGGAGCTGAGTTGTGCTCCAGACTGCCAAATTTAGAGCACTATCCATTGGTACGACCAATTTTTAATTCTAAATCAAATTGCCAATAATATGAGGACACCAAGGCAAGATAACACATGAGAGGATACATGGGAAACATGGGTATCCCATGTATCTATGAGGACAGGATACATGGAATCGATTCGTTATACGTAAGCCTTTATATTGCTTACTCTTATTTTGGAGCATAAATATTAGTTTAGATTTGCCTGATGTAAATAGATTTGATATACAGACGATGAGTCACAATATCGTGTCTGAAGATATGATGACCAAACCCCACACCAGAAGATGACGAGACGACCACGTTTCAGTCGTCGTTTCCTCATCTTCTGGTCTTCAAGTCTGATCTGGTTCATTATCAAGTCTGACAACCGACTTGATAACGGTCCACGATGGACAGAAACGCCGTCGTCTCCTTATCTTCAAGTGTGTGGTTTGCTCATCTTTAAATTTCATATACTTTATATAGGTTTTTGTTTTTTTTATATAAATCTTAGAGCAATCACTGTTCATTTGTCCAATTGGTTTTCCAACATGTTAAGTCACAGTATAGACATTATAACACGTTTTCTCGGGTTTGGTAACCTTTATATAAAATGTTTACTAAATTATAATTTTATGATTAATTCAATACATTCCAAATAGTTAATGTTTCTCTTAACAAAACTGTTTATTTTCTCAGATAAATAGAGTGTTTAATCTTCTTCTAATTTGTTTTTCATTGTGAAACAAATTTTAAAACATAGTTTTGTTATCAGATAAAATTGTAAGTTATAAATGAAGGATAACAACATTGTTTAATCAGCAACAGGTCATTAGATTCATACTATCTTACACACAGAAATCACAATATCGTGATGCATCAAGTGAACAAATCCACAAGGGCCGTGACGCGGGTTCGAACCTACGTCCGAGAGAATCCTAGACGCTGCCTGAATCGACTGAGCTACGACATGGTAAATGAATTGCAACCGAGAAATCATCCTGACCTACCGCGGGTTCTGCAGTCACTCTCAGAACCACCCGTGGTAGGTCAGGTAATTTCCCGGTTGCAATTCTTATACCATGTCGTAGCTAAGTCGATTAAGGCAGCGTCTGGGATCCTCTCGGACGAAGGTTCGAACCCTCGTCACGGTCCTTGTGGATTTGTTCATACTATGTTGTTTGTTCATAATAATCTAATAGTTGTGCAAACAGTGTAAGGCACAGACTTATCGACAAATGCTTATCAATTAGTATACTCATATGTTTTATTTATATATTGAATTATTAATTTTATTAGATCTTACATATGTTTATTTTTTTATTAAGGAAAGAACGTTTTGTTCGTTTTACTGAACGTTTGTCTCTAATTTTAAACCATTTTTAGTAACGTTGTGCAATTGCTATATTTACTCATCAACTTAATTCCTAAAGTTAATTCTTAAAAGCAGCATGTAAGCTAAACAAATATCTGGGAAATATCTGAATGAAAAATTATTAATTAAAAAACTGCAGAATTTCTCTATCTGAAAAACAACAAACTACTCTAGAAATTTACTATAAACTAAAAAATGTAAAAACAAACAATAGCTAATTTCGCCAGCGTAGCATCCCTCATGTAGTTCAGTTGTTGGGGAAACAATTAGTGATTGCAGCATAAAGTCGCTGAACTTGGATATCTGCCGAGGAGTTCCACTTTTATACTGAAACAATAAGATTATTACAACGAAAACACTGATTCGTCTCGGTGCACATTGCCCAATCCACAACAAAAATGTTTTTTGAATGCCTATCAATTCAGAATAAATTTTATGCTGAATGTTATTTATTAAAAACAAATTATAGTTGTATTTAATACTTCCGCAACTAAATAATATCAAACGATCCACTCAGGTGTTTTGGGTGTAAAAACCACATAGTATGACCGGAGACCTGTGGAAAAATAATTTATAACATATACATAAATCAACTGACGTCAATTTATGACCCAAACTATCACAACTGTCATTAGATGGGTTCCGGTGTGCTCCAGTTGGAATCTAGTAGGCGACCTATTCCAGTTAATACCAAGTACAATATTTTGGGGTTCGGCCAAGACCATACGGTTTCTGGCTTGATTTAGTGTAATTTGCAACACTGATTATTGTTTGTGGCACTCTAGAACTTTTTTTGTTCATTCAATTAGTCTTTGGAACGTCACTTCTTAATCCTGAAAAAGAATTATGGCTAACAGTTCCGGAGGAAGAGATATGGGCACGTGACATGGGCAGCAGCACGTCACATGGGCAGCAGCACGTCACATGGGCAGCAGCACGTCACATTAGCAGCAGCACGTCACATAGGCAGCAGCACGTCACATGGGCAGCAGCACGTCACATGGGCAGCAGCACGTCACATGGGCAGTAGCACGTCACATTAGCAGCAGCACGTCACATGGGCAGCAGCACGTCACATAGGCAGTAGCACGTCACATAGGCAGCAGCACGTCACATGGGCAGTAGCACTTCACATGGGCAACAGCACGTCACATTAGCAGCAGCACGTCACATGGGCAGTAGCACGTCACATTAGCAGCAGTACGTCACATTAGCAGCAGCACGTCACATGGGCAGCAGCACGTCACATGGGCAGCAGCACGTCACATGGGCAGCAGCACGTCACATGGGAAGCACGTCACATAGGCAGCACCACGTCACATGGGCAGCAGCACGTCACATAGGCAGCAGCACGTCACATGGGCAGCAGCACGTCACATGGGCAGCAGCACGTCACATAGGCAGCAGCACGTCACATAGGCAGCAGTACGTCACATAGGCAGCAGTACGTCACATGGGCAGCAGCACGTCACATGAGCAGCAGCACGTCACATGGGCAGTAGCACGTCACATTAGCAGTAGCACTTCACATGGGCAGCAGCACGTCACATTAGCAACAGCACGTCACATAGGCAGCAGCACGTCACATAGGCAGCAGCACGTCACATGGGCAGCAGCACGTCACATGGGCAGCAGCATGTCACATTAGCAGCAGCACGTCACATAGGCCGCAGCACGTCACATGGGCAGCAGCACGTCACATAGGCAGCAGCACGTCACATTAGCAGCAGCACGTCACATGGGCAGCAGCACGTCACATTAGCAGCAGCACATCACATGGGCAGCAGCACGTCACATGGGCAGCAGCACGTCTTATGGGCAGCAGCACGTCACATAGGCAGCAGCACGTCACATGGGCAGCAGCACGTCACATGGGCAGCAGCACGTCACATGGGCAGTAGCACGTCACATGGGCAGTAGCACGTCACATGGGCAGCAGCACGTCACATAGGCAGCAGCACGTCACATAGGCAGCAGCACGTCACATGGGCAGTAGCACTCACATGGGCAGCAGCACGTCACATAGGCAGCAGCACGTCACATAGGCAGCAGCACGTCACATGGGCAGCAGCACGTCACATGGGCAGCAGCACGTCACATGGGCAGTAGCACGTCACATGGGCAGTAGCACGTCACATGGGCAGCAGCACGTGACATGGGCAGCAGCACGTCACATGGACAGTAGCACGTCACATTAGCAGCAGTACGTCACATGGGCAGCAGCACGTCACATGGGCAGCAGCACGTCACATGGGCAGCAGCACGTCACATGGGCAGCAGCACGTCACATGTGCAGCAGCACGTCACATGGGCAGCAGCACGTCACATGGGCAGCAGCACGTCACATGGGCAGCAGCACGTCACATGGGCAGTAGCATGTCACATTATCAGCAGCACGTCACATTAGCAGCAGCACGTCACATGGGCAGCAGCTCGTCACATGGGCAGCAGCACGTCACATGGGCAGTAGCACGTCACATTATCAGCAGCACGTCACATTAGCAGCAGCACGTCACATGGGCAGCAGCACGTCACATTAGCAGCAGCACGTCACATGAGCAGTAGCACGTCACATAGCAGCAGCACGTCACATGGGCAGCAGCACGTCACATGGGCAGCAGCACGTCACATGGGCAGCAGCAAGTCACATGGGCACTAGCACGTCACATGGGCGGCAGCACGTCACATGGGCACTAGCACGTCACATGGACAGTAGCACGTCACATTAGCAGCAGCATGTCACATGGGCAGCAGCACGTCACATGGGCAGCAGCACGTCACATGGACAGTAGCACGTCACATTAGCAGCAGCATGTCACATGGGCAGCAGCACGTCACATGGGCAGCAGCACGTCACATGAGCAGTAGCACGTCACATGGGCAGCAGCACGTCACATGAGCAGTAGCACGTCACATGGGCAGCAGCACGTCACATGGGCAGCAGCACGTCACATGGGCACTAGCACGTCACATGGGCACTAGCACGTCACATGGGCAGCAGCACGTCACATGGGCAGCAGCACGTCACATGGGCAGCAGCACGTCACATGGGCAGCAGCACGTCACATGGGCAGCAGCACGTCACATGGGCAGCAGCACGTCACATGGGCAGCAGCACGTCACATGGGCAGCAGCACGTCACATGGGCAGCAGCACGTCACATGGGCAGCAGCACGTCACATGGGCACTAGCACGTCACATGGGCGGCAGCACGTCACATGGGCACTAGCATGTCACATGGGCAGCAGCACGTCACATGGACAGTAGCACGTCACATTAGCAGCAGCATGTCACATGCGCAGCAGCACGTCACATGGGCAGCAGCACGTCACATGAGCAGTAGCACGTCACATGGGCAGCAGCACGTCACATGGGCAGCAGCACGTCACATGGGCAGCAGCACGTCACATGGGCAGCAGCACGTCACATGGGCAGCAGCACGTCACATGGGCAGCAGCACGTCACATGGGCAGCAGCACGTCACATGGGCAGCAGCACGTCACATGGGCACTAGCACTTCACATCAGCCCTCGCGGGGAACTAATAAACTTCCCACCTACCATGCACTTATTTGTTTAATTGAATCAGTGATTATTCACCGATATGTTTGTTGGTTTTAAGCACTTGCCATAGCATTAACTAAGGCAACTTTGGTAAATTATAACTAATACTGTGAGATCTGAGTCGAAGCGTTAGTATATAGCAGGTTTTGACTCGTTAGTGAAGCGTCCAGAGCAGCCCCTGAAGGGAAGTCCGCTCGGGTAAACTCTATTAACATATTTATTTTATTGAGGCTTTGGATTAATTTCCTCACCAATGCAAAATTGACAAAAATATGTTGTTCTAGACAGTAATTCCATTTATTGATCTTTAACAAGTATTAAATTATTTCTTCTTTTCAAGACCGAATAAGTTTTATAATTTAAACGACCTTCGTTGTGTATATTTCTGTCTTGGTGAAACGTTTGTTGCTAGGAGCTGAACCTATTCTAATTTAACCATTTTCTTACTCAATTATGGCGACCAAAACTTCAGACGATATTCTAGTGTTGTATATAGTGTATTAGTGAACTGTGAGGAGTGAAAAATGTCTTTCTCTGAAATTGGAAAGATCTCCCAATGATAACTTATATTCAAGTGGCTCTCACACGAGCCTTCTAACATTGCTTACCTGACTTCACGTCACTTCTCACTATCACTCACAACAATGTTTCTGTACTAACTTTTAAATCTCTCTCACTATCACTCACAGCAGTGTTTCTGTACTAACTTTAACCATCACTTCTCACTATCACTCACAGCTGTGTTTCTGTACTAACTTTTATCATCACTTCTCACTATCACTCACAGCAGTGTTTCTGTACTAACTTTTACCATCACTTCTCACTATCACTCACAGCAGTGTTTCTGTACTAACTTTTACCATCACTTCTCACTATCACTCACAGCAGTGTTTCTGTACTAACTTTTACCATCACTTCTCACTATCACTCACAGCTGTGTTTCTGTACTAACTTTTATCAACACTCTTACTCATCAAGGAGCTCTTATTTTAATTTTGTATTTCAATTGATTTTATCAAGTTATCAGCACCATTAAAAATCATCAGAAATTCGTTAAACCAATTGATTTTTTTTAATTCCTCTGTGAACGTTAGCTTTTTGACATTACAGTTTATATACCAAGTTAAGTCTCATTAAGAAATAATGATTATTAAGCTCAGTAAATGCTATGAACGAGTCTTGTTTCTGTAAATCTAAAATCTGACGAGCTTCTATGTCCTCCTCTGATAGCTAAAGAGCTATTGTAATAAACATACAATTAAAGAAGGTATTTGATTATATACTCATTGAGTTTCTCGCTGACGAACTGGACACCTCTGACTTAAAGTTTGCATACAAAACTGCTTTTTAAACAATGATTTTGTAGTTTATGATGGCAGTAACTATTCAGGTACTGCTTCTCACAAGGTATTCCTGTTCTCCAAATATTTCTTGGTGCTTCCATAGCTTTTCCACAAAGTTCAACATACCAAACGTTTTTAGGAATTGCTTACCTGAAAAGTCCAGTCATTGCTAGATATCTATATTTTTTATCAGGTATGTAAGTTAGCTGTGAAGTTGAGTAATGTCCTCGGACTAAAAATGCGGGTCAAGCAAGATGCTCATTTAAGTCCTATATTATTTGCTATCTCTATCTATTGTCGAAAGAGTTAAGAGACAGTAGAACTGGCTGACGCAAAGGCAGTACTGAGGCAAATTATTTTTGTTATGCTGATAATCTAATTCTTCTCGCACTGACCGAAGAGGCTGTGGAAACCTTGAAAGGAACATGTGAAAAATAGTGCAGAAAGCAACCTAACGTTCAGTACTGCCAAATGTGCTGTAGTTCCCTTGAACTGAGTGAAGTTGTTTTATATTGACCCCATATCACAGTTAGTAGGCAGAGATAGTAGTTCTCTTCCTCACACACATTGTAGTCTTATACCAGGCCTCGTGTCCCCACCCACACTTGGAGCCTGGTGTCCACACCCACACTTGGAGCCTGGTGTCCACACCCACACTTGGAGCCTCGTGACCCCACCCACACTTGGAGCCTGGTGTCCACACCCACACTTGGAGCCTGGTGTCCCCACCCACACTTGGAGCCTGGTGTCCACACCCACACTTGGAGCCTGGTGTCCACACCCACACTTGGAACCTCGTGACCCCACCCACACTTGGAGCCTCGTGTCCACACCCACACTTGGAGCCTGGAGTCCACACCCACACTTGGAGCCTGGTGTCCTCACCCACACTTGGAGCCTGGTGTCCACACCCACACTTGGAGCCTGGTGTCCACACCCACACTTGGAGCCTGGTGTCCACACCCACACTTGGAGCCTGGTGTCCCCACCCACACTTGGAGCCTGGTGTCCACACCCACACTTGGAGCCTGGTGTCCCCACCCACACTTGGAGCCTGGTGTCCACACCCACACTTGGAGCCTGGTGTCCACACCCACACTTGAAGAAATAGTTTCACACACGAGTGACATCCTTTGTCTGAAGGGACTCGCCCATCCAGCAAACTCAATATTTTTTATTTTTTTCAGTCAATCACTTGTCTCTGGCCACTCTAACTTTTCCAGGAATATGAAATTAATTGTCAGGAAATTAAACTTAAGAATGAATGATATATAATGATATAGCATGTATACAGGATAGACTATAACTAGTCAACAGAGGAAGCAGGGAGACCCCCAGGTGCATATATGAAATTTTGAAGGAGCTACTGTCACAAACAGATGGATTACTGATAGGCGCTTTGAGTCCTATTGAAATTAGATGTATGCTGCGTGAACTGTTTGTTGGGAATGATTTTGCTCCGATATAACACTACAGTCTGTTGATTGAGTGTTGAGGGTGTGAAAATTTCTTGAATAAATTCGTAGAATAATTACATTTTATTTAAATTGTATTCTTTTTGTCCTACTTTTGTAATGTAAATTTTGGAAATATCTTTCACTGTTCTAATGGTAAACAACACTTTACTTTTCCAAATATTTCATCTTTTAAAATGTTAGCTAAATTTGATTCACTTTAAGCTAAAATATAAATTGTTATACAGACTGTTGTACGTCTCTTTAGTTCACTCAATATTGTAACGATTTGTATAAGTTGAAACGGAAAATAGGTTGTGATTCTCAATCTGACAACTCTAAATTTGAGATATTGATAAGCAGGAGGTGTGGAGTGTGATCAAGTGCTTAAAGAAGGGTAAATTACTTGGCTGAGATGTGTTCCTGGCGGAATTTTATTTGTATCTATGGGATGTCATTGGTAAAGACTTTGTACAAGTGGTGCAGTATAGCAAACAACATAGGAAGCTTAGCATGTCACAATCTCATGGGATTTAAGATGATACCTAAAACGGGTGAATTGCATATTCTGTCGAACTGGAGGCCATTTTCCTTGCTAAACCAGGATTATAAACATATCGAAATTGCTGGCAAATTGACTTAGGTGAACAAATCCACCTAATGTGATATGGCAATGTTAAGGATGAGTTATGTCATCATACTATTTTGATGCATCATGCTATTGAAATTGACTTAGGATTGCAATGGATAAAATTAAATCAAAGGAACAGTTCTGTGGTGTTTCCTGGAAGATTCATAATCAATTGTAATAATGTAATTAGGGATGTTGTGTATTATGTGTCTAAGAATAATGTTCCTCCCTCCATGATAAACCTCGACTGGTCGAAAGCTTCTAACCGCGTCGATGTTCAGTTTGTATTAGAAATATTGGAAAGAGTTGGAGTGGCACTAACATTTATTGATAGGATCCGTATGCGTTATAAACAGTGTTGGCGCAACGTGTGTATCAATGGTGTCTTGAGTAAAAATTTNGAATGCAGAAGTGCATTCCCTGTGGAATGTGGACTTGCTCTGCTGTCTGCTGTAAGCGTACAGCCTGGAAGAGGCATCGCCGCCGGCAGACGGTTGATTCTTTTGTTTTGTTTTGGAAGGCGAGTGTGTTGGCCCGTAGACCATCCATGTGCTAAACGTGCTTGCTGGATGTCTTATGTCTCCACCGTTACGTCCGAAAATCCTCTACCACTGGTCTGGAAGCATATCCGAAAGATTGCGGGTAAGTTCGTTCCCGATGTCTCGCCGGTCCTTCGCCTTCATTGTGCTCTTGTGGTGGACTCGTTGCAGGTCGCGACCAAACTGGGTTCCCATTTTTCATCTGTTAGTTCTCGTTCTCATCTTCCCCACTCTCCTTCTTTGTAAGCCTATTCTTCAATCTCGTCCTTTAAATTTCTATACTTATCTTCGCCTTTCCTATAATGATCCCTTCTCTCTCTCTGAGCTTCAGTCTGCTCTGGCCCTGTAGTTCTATGGCAGCGGGCTCCGATGGCATTCATTATGAAATGCTTTGCCATCTCCCTCCATGCACGTCTCAGTATTTACTGAGTCTGTACAATCGGGTCTGGGATCCGTCGTCAGTCCCTGAAGACTGGCTCGATGCTGTTGTCCTCCTGTTCGGAAACCAGGGTCTCTCGAGTAATCCCCCAAGGACTTCCGCCCTATTGCCCTCACGGCTTGTGTCTGCAAGCTCTTTGAACATATGGTTAACGTTCGTTTGGTGTGGTTCTTAGAACACTATCACCACCTCTCCCCTTCTCAATTTGGTTTTCGCAAGTGCCACAGCACAACGGATGTCCTGGCGAACGTGGAGGTCTATATACATACTGCTTTTGCTGTGAAGATCTCCATTGTTGACGTCCTTTTTTATCTGATAAAGGCTTACGACACTACCTGGCGGTATCATATTATGTCTCAACTTCATCCTTTTGGCCTTTGTGGGAATCTCCCTTTCTTCCTCCAGAGTTTCCTCTCTCGTCGTTCCTTTCGTGTGCGGCTTGCCACCACTCTCTCTGCCCCTTTCGGCAGTATGAGGGTGTGTCCCAGGGTAGTGTACTGAGCACAACTCTTTTTCTAGTTGCCCTCAACGGTCTTCTTTCCTTCTTCCTTCTGGTGTCTTCTCCGCTCTCTATGTTGATGATCTTACCATTTGCTGTCAGGGTGATGATTCGCCTCTCCTTCAACAGCGGCTTCAAATTGCGATTGATGCCGTGTCATCTTGGGCCACCGATCATGGCTTCAAGTTTCTACATCTAAGACTTGTGCTGTGACTTTTACTCGGAAGCATGTAGATCTTCGTCCCTCTTTGTCGCTTTATGATCATCCCCTTGTGTACAGGGATTTCGCTAAGCTTTTGGGGTTAATCTTTGACACTCATTTGTCTTGGTCTGCCCATATCTCTTACCTCCAAGTTGAATGTTCTAAGGCCCTTAACCTCCTTAAGGTTTTGTCCCATATTTCTTGAGGAGCAGATAAGTGCACGCTCCTCCATTTGCACTCCTCTCTCGTCCTGTCTAAACTCGATTATGGTTGCCCTGCATACTCTTCTGCTTCTCCTTCTACTCTTCACTGTCTTGATGCTTTGCACCATACTGGGTTGCGTCTCAGCTCTGGTGCCTTTCGTTCGACTCCCGCCCACAGTTTGTATGTTGACACTGGCTTCCTCTGTCTCCAGGACCGCCGCGATCACTACTGTCTTCGCTATCTTGCGCGATCCTTACAACATCAATCCTTTCGCCTCTGTCGTCCTTTAATTTTTACCCCTCCTGAAGCTCCTGTTCCTCTTCATCGTCTCCCTCTTTCTGTCCGGTTATCTCGCTTACAGGATTCTCTTTCTGTTCATATTTCTAATGTTTCTCCTCGTATTGTTCCTTCCTTGCCTCCGTGGAGAGTCCCCTTCCCAAGTTTTGTACGACCTTGACTCGTATCACTAAAGCCTTTACCCCTCCTACGATTCTGAAATGCCTCTTCCTTGAGCACTTTTCTTCGCACTCCCACTCTATTTCCTTCTTCACTGATGGGTCTAAGTCTGCGCATGGTGTGGGCTACTCTGTTGTTTTTCCTCACCGCACTTACATGTGTCGCCTCCCTTCGGAGGCTAGCATCTTCACAGCAGAACTTTATGCTATTCTTTATGCTCTCCATCTCTTGCTTTCTCATTGTCATTCCTCCTTTGTGGTTGTAGTTGACTCTCATAGTGCCCTCGTGGCTCTAGGGTCTTTAATCCTGTCCATCCGGTGGTCGTCGAGATTCAACGTTGGGTGTTTCTTATATCTAGTAGATTTAAATCAGTAGAGTTTTGCTGGGTTCCCAGTCATATTGGTGTTTCTTTAAATGAGTGTGTGGATGCTGCCGCTAGGGAAGCTATCCGTTCTTGTCCCATCTCCTGTAAAGGTATTCCTTATTCCGACTTTTATCCTGTTATTCATTCCTCCATCCTTGTCCGTTGGCAGGGTTGTTGGTCCTCTGTGGTTAGTAACAAGCTGCGTACTCTCAAACGTAGTGTGTCCCCGTGGCCTTCCTCCTACCACCGTAACCGGCGGTGGGAGACTGCTTTGGCAAGGCCTTTGATTGGCGATGCTCGCTTAACCCAAGGTCACTTAATGGAGCGCCGCCCTGCTCCTTATTGTCCAAATTGCGTTGTCCCTCTTACGGTTGTGCATATCCTTGTTGAATGTCCTGACTTCCAGGACGAGCGTGTGTCTTGCTTTCCGACCGTCCCTCGCGGTCACTTGTCCCTCGATAGAATTCAAGGTGAGTCGGATACTTTTGATATCGTTCGCCTTATGCGGTTTTGTTCCCGTATTGGCATCCTTAATGATATTTAGCGCCCATAATTACCTTACCTTACCTACCACAGTGGGCGAGACTACCATAGTGGGCGAGACTACCATAGTGGGCGAGACTACCACAGTGGGCGAGACTACCACAGTGGGCGAGACTACCACAGTGGGCGAGGCTACCACAGTGGGCGAGACTACCACAGTGGGCGAGACTACCACAGTGGGAGACTACCACAGTGGGAGACTACCACAGTGGGAGACTACCACAGTGTGAGATTACCACTGTGGGAGACTACCACAGTGGGCGAGACTACCACAGTGGAAGACTACCACAGTGGTAGAGACTACCACAGTGGGCGAAACTACCACAGTGGAAGACTACCACAGTGGGAGAGACTACCACAGTGGGAGACTACCACAGTGGGCGAGACTACCACAGTGGGAGACTACCACAGTGGGAGAGACTACCACAGTGGGAGAGACTACCACAGTTGGTGAGACTACCACAGTGGGAGAGACTACCACAGTGGGAGAGTCTACCACAGTGGGAGAGTCTACCACAGTGGGAGAGACTACCACAGTGGGAGAGACTACCACAGTGGGAGACTACCACAGTGGGAGAGACTACGACAGTAGGCGAGACTACCACAGTGGGTGAGACTACCACAGTGGGAGACTACCACAGTGGGAGAGACTACCACAGTGGGAGAGACTACCACAGTGGGAGAGACTACCACAGTGGGTGAGACTACCACAGTAGGCGAGAACACCACAGTGGGGCGAGAATGTCCTGTCGGAAATACCAACACCATTTACAAACTTTCAAATAAACTCATAGAAAATGAGTCTCGGTGAAAATTTCATCAGGTAGAAACTGATATCATTGCCACATGTAGCGATTAAATTTACGACCAAATATTGGGAATCATTCTTAATACATCAATCTCTGGACTGGAAACATGATAAAAACATTTCCCTTGAATGCACTTAATTATCAGTACCAAAATAGAGTAAATGTAGGCCCACTTTTCACTTCTTGACGACATCTGGAGAAGAAAGGATGTGTCAGTGGGAGAGGGGCAGACAGTCTAGCAAATGGAGCAAATCTAGCTCCTATAATTTACCCTTGAACCAGTGTTAGGAGACTAATAGTACTCCCATTATTAACACTAACTTTGTCTACAATAAGGGAAGTGTCCTTACCGAAATCCATTCATTATCTTTTCATTCCTGGCTAGAAATGTTAGGTAACTATATACGGTGAGCCGGTTAGGGTGTGTTTCGAGAAACAAAACGAGGTATTTATTATTAATAACCTCATCTAATAAATAATGAAATATTTCCTCTGATACAGCTGTCAAACTTAGGATTACTACTATTATTGTGTGTCCTCTGACGGGTGTAATTGAAGAAGCAGCACAATGAACAACCACTTGGTACAGCCAGTACATGTGGTGAAGGCAGCCTCGCCCAAGAGAGGAGTATTTGTCTTGGTTCGTATCTGGTCGCCTAGGCATCATCCATACAGATAAGGCCTCCCAATTTAGTTACTAATATATGTAGTCTAACATTGTAGTGCAGGGCTACTAATCAATAATTTATATTGAAAGACTACATAAATAAACCATAATCCACACAGAATGTATGAAAGAGATTTGTGGGACATTTTAAATCATACAATATGCTATTAAAAATATAAATTACTAAATATATTAATATAAACTATATATAAATCTCACATATTGTGAGATAAAAACATCGCTTATGTTGCCACATTGTCAGTAGAATGCCTGAGTAATGATGCCATGTGGTGAGCAGAGTATCTGGCTAATGTCTTTATATTGTGAGTAGAAAACCTGGCTAATGTTGCAGCATTGTGAGTAAAATGCGTGGCTAAAGTTGCCATATTGAGAGCAGATTACCTGGATAATGTTCTCCATATTGGGAGCTGAGTTGTGCTCCAGACTGCCAAACTTAGAGCACTATCCATTGGTACGACCAATTTTTAATTCTAAATCAAATTGCCAATAATATGAGTAGGACACCAAAGCAAGATAACACATGAGAGGATACATGGGAAACATGGGTATCCCATGTATCTATGAGGACAGGATACATGGTATCGATTCGTTATACGTAAGCTTTTATATTGCTTACTCTTATTTTGGAGCATAAATATTAGTTTAGATTTGCCTGATGTAAATAGATTTGATATACAGACGATGAGTCACAATATCGTGTCTGAAGATATGATGACCAAACCCCACACCAGAAGATAACGAGACGACCACGTTTCAGTCGTCGATTCCTCATCTTCTGGTCGTCAAGTCTGATCTGGTTCATTATCAAGTCTGACAACCGACTTGATAACGGTCCACGACGGACAGAAACGCCGTCGTCTCCTTATCTTCAAGTGTGTGGTTTGCTCATCTTAGATTTCATATACTTTATATAGGTTTTTGCTTTTTTTATATAAATCTTAGAGCAATCACTGTTCATTTGTCCAATTGGTTTTGCAACATGTTAAGTCACAGTATAGACATTATAACACGTTTTCTCGGGTTTGGTAACCTTTATATAAAATGTTTACTAAATTATAATTTTATGATTAATTCAATACATTCCAAATAGTTAATGTTTCTCTTAACAAAACTGTTTATTTTCTCAGATAAATAGAGTGTTTAATCTTCTTCTAATTTGTTTTTCAATGTGAAACAAATTTTAAAACATAGTTTTGTTATCAGATAAAATTGTAAGTTATAAATGAAGGATAACAACATTGTTTAATCAGCAACAGGTCATTAGATTCACACTATCTTACACACAGAAATCACAATATCGTGATGCATCAAGTTAACAAATCCACAAGGGCCGTGACGCGGGTTCGAACCTACGTCCGAGAGAATCCTAGACGCTGCCTGATTCGACTGAGCTACGACATGGTAAATGAATTGCAACCGAGAAATCATCCTGACCTACCGCGGGTTCTGCAGTCACTCTCAGAACCACCCGTGGTAGGTCAGGTAATTTCCCGGTTGCAATTCTTGTACCATGTCGTAGCTAAGTCGATTAAGGCAGCGTCTGGGATCCTCTCGGACGTAGGTTCGAACCCTCGTCACGGTCCTTGTGGATTTGCTCATACTATGTTGTTTGTTCATAATAATCTAATAGTTGTGCAAACAGTGTAAGGCACAGACTTATCGACAAATGCTTATCAATTAGTATACTCATATGTTTTATTTATATATTGAATTATTAATTTTATTAGATCTTACATATGTTTATTTTTTTATTAAGGAAAGAACGTTTTGTTCGTTTTACTGAACGTTTGTCTCTAATTTTAAACACATTTTTTAGTAACGTTGTGCAATTGCTATATTTACTCATCAACTTAATTCCTAAAGTTAATTCTTAAAAGCAGCATGTAAGCTAAACAAATATCTGGGAAATATCTGAATGAAAAATTATAAATTAAAAAACTGCAGAATTTCTCTATCTGAAAAACAACAAACTACTCTAGAAATTTACTATAAACTAAAAAATGTAAAAACAAACAAGAGCTAATTTCGCCAGCGTAGCATCCCTCATGTAGTTCAGTTGTTGGGGAAACAATTAGTGATTGCAGCATAAAGTCGCTGAACTTGGATATCTGCCGAGGAGTTCCACTTTTATACTGAAACAATAAGATTATTACAACGAAAACACTGATTCGTCTCGGTGCACATTGCCCAATCCACAACAAAAATGTTTTTTGAATGTCTATAAATTCCGAATAAATTTTATGCTGAATGTTATTTATTAAAAACAAATTATAGTTGTATTTAATACTTCCGCAACTAAATAATATCAAACGATCCACTCAGGTGTTTTGGGTGTAAAAACCACATAGTATGACCGGAGACCTGTGGAAAAATAATTTATGACATATACATAAATCAACTGACGTCAATTTATGACCCAAACTATCACAATTGTCATTAGATGGGTTCCGGTGTGCTCCAGTTGGAATCTAGTAGGCGACCTATTCCAGTTAATACCAAGTACAATATTTTGGGGTTCGGCCAAGACCATACGGTTTCTGGCTTGATTTAGTGTAATTTGCAACACTGATTATTGTTTGTGGCACTCTAGAACTTTTTTTGTTCATTCAATTAGTCCTTGGAAAGTCACTTCTTAATCCTGAAAAAGAATTATGGCTACAGTTCCGGAGGAAGAGATATGGGAACGTGACATGGGCAGCAGCACGTCACATGGGCAGCAGCACGTCACATGGGCAGCAGCACGTCACATGGGCAGCAGCACGTCACATGGGCAGCAGCACGTCACATAGGCAGTAGCACGTCACATGGGCCGCAGCACGTCACATTAGCAGCAGCACGTCACATGGGCCGCAGCACGTCACATGGGCAGTAGCACGTCACATGGGCCGCAGCACGTCACATGGGAAGTAGCACGTCACATAGGTAGCAGCACGTCACATGGGCAGCAGCACGTCACAATGTCAGCAGCACGTCACATAGGCAGCAGCACATCACATGGGCAGTAGCACTTCACATGGGCAACAGCACGTCACATTAGCAGCAGCACGTCACATGGGCAGTAGCACGTCACATTAGCAGCAGTACGTCACATTAGCAGCAGCACGTCACATGGGCAGCAGCACGTCACATGGGCAGCAGCACGTCACATGGGCAGCAGCACGTCACATGGGAAGTAGCACGTCACATAGGCAGCAGCACGTCACATGGGCAGCAGCACGTCACATAGGCAGCAGCACGTCACATGGGCAGCAGCACGTCACATGGGCAGCAGCACGTCACATAGGCAGCAGCACGTCACATAGGCAGCAGCACGTCACATAGGCAGCAGCACGTCACATGGGCAGCAGCACGTCACATGAGGCAGCAGCACGTCACATGGGCAGCAGCACGTCACATGGGCAGCAGCACGTCACATAGGCAGCAGCACGTCACATAGGCAGCAGCACGTCACATGGGCAGCAGCACGTCACATAGGCAGCAGCACGTCACATGGGCAGCAGCACGTCACATGGGCAGCAGCACGTCACATAGGCAGCAGCACGTCACATAGGCAGCAGCACGTCACATGGGCAGCAGCACGTCACATGGGCAGCAGCACGTCACATGAGCAGCAGCACGTCACATGGGCAGCAGCACGTCACATAGGCAGCAGCACGTCACATGGGAGCAGCACGTCACATGGGCAGCAGCACGTCACATGGGCAACAGCACGTCACATAGGCAGCAGCACGTCACATGGGCAGCAGCACGTCACATGGGCAGCAGCACGTCACATAGGCAGCAGCACGTCACATAGGCAGCAGCACGTCACATAGGAAGCAGCACGTCACATGGGCAGCAGCACGTCACATGAGCAGCAGCACGTCACATGGGCAGTAGCACGTCACATTAGCAGCAGCACTTCACATGGGCAGCAGCACGTCACATTAGCAACAGCACGTCACATAGGCAGCAGCACGTCATATGGGCAGCAGCACGTCACATGGGCAGCAGCACGTCACATGGGCAGTAGCTTGTCACATTAGCAGCAGCACGTCACATAGGCCGCAGCACGTCACATGGGCAGCAGCACGTCACATAGGCAGCAGCACGTCACATGGGCAGCAGCACGTCACATGGCAGCAGCACGTCACATAGCAGCAGCACATCACATGGGCAGCAGCACGTCACATGGGCAGCAGCACGTCTTATGGGCAGCAGCACGTCACATGGGCAGCAGCACGTCACATGGCAGCAGCACGTCACATGGGCAGCAGCACGTCACATGGGCAGCAGCACGTCACATAGGCAGCAGCACGTCACATAGGCAGCAGCACGTCACATAGCAGCAGCACGTCACATGGGCAGTAGCACGTCACATGGGCAGCAGCACGTCACATAGGCAGCAGCACGTCACATAGGCAGCAGCACGTCACATGGGCAGCAGCACGTCACATGGGCAGCAGCACGTCACATGGGCAGTAGCACGTCACATGGGCAGCAGCACGTCACATGGGCAGCAGCACGTCACATGGACAGTAGCACGTCACATTAGCAGCAGCACGTCACATGGGCAGCAGCACGTCACATGGGCAGCAGCACGTCACATGGGCAGCAGCACGTCACATGGGCAGCAGCACGTCACATGTGCAGCAGCACGTCACATGGGCAGCAGCACGTCACATGGGCAGTAGCATGTCACATTATCAGCAGCACGTCACATTAGCAGCAGCACGTCACATGGGCAGCAGCTCGTCACATGGGCAGCAGCACGTCACATGGGCAGTAGCATGTCACATTATCAGCAGCACGTCACATTAGCAGCAGCACGTCACATGGGCAGCAGCACGTCACATAGGCAGCAGCACGTCACATGGGCAGCAGCAAGTCACATGGGCACTAGCACGTCACATGGGCAGCAGCAAGTCACATGGGCACTAGCACGTCACATGGGCGGCAGCACGTCACATGGGCACTAGCATGTCACATGGGCAGCAGCACGTCACATGGACAGTAGCATGTCACATGGGCAGCAGCACGTCACATGGACAGTAGCACGTCACATGGGCAGCAGCACGTCACATGGGCAGCAGCACGTCACATGGGCAGCAGCACGTCACATGGGCAGCAGCACGTCACATGGGCAGCAGCACGTCACATGGGCAGCAGCACGTCACATGGACAGTAGCACGTCACATTAGCAGCAGCACGTCACATGGGCAGCAGCACGTCACATGGGCAGCAGCACGTCACATGGGCAGCAGCACGTCACATGGGCAGCAGCACGTCACATGGGCAGCAGCACGTCACATGGGCAGCAGCACGTCACATGGGCAGCAGCACGTCACATGGGCAGCAGCACGTCACATGGGCACTAGCACGTCACATGGGCAGCAGCACGTCACATGGGCAGCAGCACGTCACATGGGCAGCAGCACGTCACATTAGCAGCAGTACGTCACATGGGCAGCAGCACGTCACATGGGCACTAGCACGTCACATGGGCAGCAGCACGTCACATGGGCACTAGCACGTCACATGGGCAGCAGCACGTCACATGGGCAGCAGCACGTCACATGGGCAGCAGCACGTCACATGGGCAGCAGCACGTCACATAGGCAGCAGCACGTCACATAGGCAGCAGCACGTCACATGGGCAGCAGCACGTCACATAGGCAGCAGCACGTCACATAGGCAGCAGCACGTCACATGGGCAGCAGCACGTCACATAGGCAGCAGCACGTCACATAGGCAGCAGCACGTCACATGGGCAGCAGCACGTCACATGGGCACTAGCACTTCACATGGGCAGCAGCACGTCACATGGGCAGCAGCACGTCACATGGGCAGCAGCACGTCACATGGGCAGCAGCACGTCACATAGGCAGCAGCACGTCACATAGGCAGCAGCACGTCACATGGGCAGCAGCACGTCACATGGGCAGCAGCACGTCACATGGGCAGCAGCACGTCACATGGGCAGCAGCACGTCACATGGGCACTAGCACTTCACATGGGCAGCAGCACGTCACATGGGCAGCAGCACGTCACATGGGCAGCAGCACGTCACATGGGCAGCAGCACGTCACATAGGCAGCAGCACGTCACATAGGCAGCAGCACGTCACATGGGCAGCAGCACGTCACATAGGCAGCAGCACGTCACATAGGCAGCAGCACGTCACATGGGCAGCAGCACGGCACATGGGCGGCAGCACGTCACATGGGCAGCAGCACGTCACATGGGCAGCAGCACGTCACATGGGCAGCAGCACGTCACATGGGCAGCAGCACGTCACATGGGCACTAGCACTTCACATGGGCACTAGCACTTCACATGGGCAGCAGCTTGTCACATGGGCGGCAGCACGTCACATTAGCAGCAGCACGTCACATGGGCAGCAGCTCGTCACATGGGCAGCAGCACGTCACATGGGCAGCAGCACGTCACATGGGCAGCAGCACGTCACATGGGCAGCAGCACGTCACATGGGCAGCAGCACGTCACATATGCAGCAGCTCGTCACATGGGCAGCAGCACGTCACATGGGCACTAGCACTTCACATCAGCCCTCATAGGAACTAATAAACTTCCCACCTACCATGCACTTATTCGTTTAATTGAATCAGTGATTATTCACCGATATGTTTGTTGGTTTTAAGCACTTGCCATAGCATTAACTAAGGCAACTTTGGTAAATTATAACTAATACTGTGAGATCTGAGTCGAAGCGTTAGTATATAGCAGGTTTTGACTCGTTAGGGAAGCGTCCAGAGCAGCCCCAGAAGGGGAGTCCGCTCTGGTAAACTCTATTAACATATTTATTTTATTGAGGCTTTGGATTAATTTCCTCACCAATGCAAAATTGACAAAAATATGTTGTTCTAGACAGTAATTCCATTTATTGATCTTTAACAAGTATTAAATTATTTCTTCTTTTCAAGACCGAATAAGTTTTATAATTTAAACGACCTTCGTTGTGTATATTTCTGTCTTGGTGAAACGTTTGTTGCTAGGAGCTGAACCTATTCTAATTTAACCATTTTCTTACTCAATTATGGCGACCAAAACTTCAGACGATATTCTAGTACTGTATATAGTGTATTAGTGAACTGTGAGGAGTGAAAAATGTCTTTCTCTGAAATTGGAAAGATCTCCCAATGATAATTTATATTCAAGTGGCTCTCACAGGAGCCTTCTTGCATTGCTTACCTGACTTCACATCACTTCTCACTATCACTCACAGCAGTGTTTCTGTACTAACTTTTACCATCACTTCTCACTATCACTCACAGCAGTGTTTCTGTACTAACTTTTAAATATCACTTCTCACTATCACTCACAGCAGTGTTTCTGTACTAACTTTTAACCATCACTTCTCACTATCACTCACAACAATGTTTCTGTACTAACTTTAACCATCACTTCTCACTATCACTCACAACAATGTTTCTGTACTAACTTTTACCATCACTTCTCACTATCACTCACAACAATGTTTCTGTACTAACTTTTACCATCACTTCTCACTATCACTCACAACAATGTTTCTGTACTAACTTTTACCATCACTTCTCACTATCACTCACAGCAGTGTTTCTGTACTAACTTTTACCATCACTTCTCACTATCACTCACAGCAGTGTTTCTGTACTAACTTTAACCATCACTTCTCACTATCACTCACAGCAGTGTTTCTGTACTAACTTTTACCATCACTTCTCACTATCACTCACAGCAGTGTTTCTGTACTAACTTTAACCATCACTTCTCACTATCACTCACAGCAGTGTTTCTGTACTAACTTTTACCATTTACTTCTCACTATCACTCACAGCAGTGTTTCTGTACTAACTTTTACCATCACTTCTCACTATCACTCACAGCAGTGTTTCTGTACTAACTTTTACCATTACTTCTCACTATCACTCACAGCTGTGTTTCTGTACTAACTTTTATCAACACTCTTGCTCATCAAGGAGCTCTTATTTTAATTTTGTATTTCAATTGATTTTATCAAGTTATCAGCACCATTAAAAATCATCAGAAATTCGTTAAACCAATTGATTTTTTTTAATTCCTCTGTGAACGTTAGCTTTTTGACATTACAGTTTATATACCAAGTTAAGTCTCATTAAGAAATAATGATTATTAAGCTCAGTAAATGCTATGAACGAGTCTTGTTTCTGTAAATCTAAAAACTGACGAGCTTCTATGTCCTCCTCTGATAGCTAAAGAGCTATTGTAATAAACATACAATTAAAGAAGGTATTTTATTATATACTCATTGAGTTTCTCGCTGACGAACTGGACACCTCTGACTTAAAGTTTGCATACAAAACTGCTTTTTAAACAATGCTTTTGTAGTTTATGATGGCAGTAACTATTCAGGTACTGCTTCTCACAAGGTATTCCTGTTCTCCAAATATTTCTTGGTGCTTCCATAGCTTTTCCACAAAGTTCAACATACCAAACGTTTTTAGGAATTGCTTACCTGAAAAGTCCAGTCATTGCTAGATATCTATATTTTTTTATCAGGTATGTAAGTTAGCTGTGAAGTTGAGTAATGTCCTCGGACTAAAAATGGGGGTCAAGCAAGATGCTCATTTAGTCCTATATTATTTGCTATCTCTATCTATTGTCGAAAGAGTTAAGAGACAGTAGAACTGGCTGACGCAAAGGCAGTACTGAGGCAAATTATTTCTGTTATGCTGATAATCTAATTTTTCTTGCACTGACCGAAGAGGCTGTGGAAACCTTGAAAGAAACATGTGAAAATTAGTGCAGAAAGCAACCTAACGTTCAGTACTGCCAAATGTGCTGTAGTTCCCTTCAACTGAGTGAAGTTGTTTTATATTGACCCCATATCACAGTTAGTAGGCAGAGATAGTAGTTCTCTTCCTCACACACATTGTAGTCTTATACCAGGCCTCGTGTCCCCACCCACACTTGGAGCCTCGTGTCCCCACCCACACTTGGAGCCTGGTGTCCATACCCACACTTGGAGCCTCGTGTCCACACCCACACTTGGAGCCTGGTGTCCACACCCACACTTGGAGCCTGGTGTCCCCACCCACACTTGGAGCCTGGTGTCCCCACCCACACTTGGAGCCTGGTGTCCCCACCCACACTTGGAGCCTCGTGTCCCCACCCACACTTGGAGCCTGGTGTCCCCACCCACACTTGGAGCCTGGTGTCCCCACCCACACTTGGAGCCTGTGTCCCACCCACACTTGGAGCCTGGTGTCCCCACCCACACTTGGAGCCTGGTGTCCCCACCCACACTTGGAGCCTGGTGTCCACACCCACACTTGGAGCCTGGTGTCCCCACCCACACTTGGAGCCTGGTGTCCACACCCACACTTGGAGCCTGGTGTCCCCACCCACACTTGGAGCCTGGTGTCCCCACCCACACTTGGAGCCTGGTGTCCACACCCACACTTGGAGCCTGGTGTCCCCACCCAAACTGGAGCCTGGTGTCCACACCCACACTTGGAGCCTGGTGTCCACACCCACACTTGGAGCCTCGTGTCCACACCCACACTTGGAGCCTGGTGTCCACACCCACACTTGGAGCCTGGTGTCCACACCCACACTTGGAGCCTGGTGACCCCACCCACACTTGGAGCCTGGTGTCCACCCCACTTGGAGCCTCTTGTCCACACCCACACTTGGAGCCTGGTGTCCCCACCCACACTTGGAGCCTCGTGACCCCACCCACACTTGGAGCTGGTGTCCACACCCACACTTGGAGCCTCGTGTCCACACCCACACTTGGAGCCTCGTGACCCCACCCACACTTGGAGCCTCGTGTCCACACCCACACTTGGAGCCTGGTGTCCACACCCACACTTGGAGCCTCGTGTCCACACCCACACTTGGAGCCTCGTGACCCCACCCACACTTGGAGCCTCGTGTCCACACCCACACTTGGAGCCTCGTGTCCCCACCCACACTTGGAGCCTCGTGTCCACACCCACACTTGGAGCCTCGTGACCCCACCCACACTTGGAGCCTCGTGTCCACACCCACACTTGGAGCCTGGTGTCCACACCCACACTTGGAGCCTGGTGTCCACACCCACACTTGGAGCCTCGTGACCCCACCCACAATTGGAGCCTGGTGTCCACACCCACACTTGGAGCCTGGTGTCCCCACCCACACTTGGAGCCTGGTGTCCCCACCCACACTTGGAGCCTCGTGACCCCACCCACACTTGGAGCCTGGTGTCCTCACCCACACTTGGAGCCTGGTGTCCACACCCACACTTGGAGCCTGGTGTCCCCACCCGCACTTGGAGCCTGGTGTCCCCACCCACACTTGGAGCCTCGTGACCCCACCCACACTTGGGGCCTGGTGTCCCCACCCACACTTGGAGCCTGGTGTCCACACCCACACTTGGAGCCTGGTGTCCACACCTACACTTGGGGCCTCGTGACCCCACCCACACTTGGAGCCTGGTGTCCCCACCCAAACTTGGAGCCTGGTGTCCACACCCACACTTGGAGCCTGGTGTCCCCACCCACACTTGGAGCCTGGTGTCCCCACCCACACTTGGAGCCTGGTGTCCACACCCACACTTGGAGCCTGGTGTCCACACCCACACTTGGAGCCTGGTGTCCACACCCACACTTGGAGCCTGGTGTCCCCACCCACACTTGGAGCCTGGTGTCCACACCCACACTTGGAGCCTGGTGTCCACACCCACACTTGGAGCCTGGTGTCCACACCCACACTTGGAGCCTGGTGTCCACACCCACACTTGAAGAAATAGTTTCACACACGAGTGACATCCTTTGTCTGAAGGACTCGCCCATCTAGCAAACTCAATATTTTTTTATTTTTTTCCGTCAATTACTTGTCTCTGGCCACTCTAACTTTTCCAGGAATATGAAATTAATTGTCAGGAAATTAAACTTAAGAATGAATGATATATAATGATATAGCATGTATACAGGATAGACTATAACTAGTCAACAGAGGAAGCAGGGAGACCCCGAGGTGCATATATGAAATTTTGAAGGAGCTACTGTCATAAACAGATGGATTACTGATAGGCGTTTGAGTCCTATTGAAATTAGATGTATGCTGCGTGAACTGTTTGTTGGGAATGATTTTGCTCCGAGATAACACGACAGTCTCTTGATTGAGTGTTGAGGGTGTGAACATTTGTTGAATAAATTCCTAGAGTAATTATATTTTATTTAAATTGTATTCTTTTTGTCCTATTTTTGTAATGTAAATTTTGGAAATATCTTTCACTGTTCTAATGGTAAACAACACTTTACTTTTCCAAATATTTCATCTTTTAAATTGTTAGCTAAATATGATTCACTTTAAGCTAAAATATAAATTGTTATACAGACTGTTGTACGTCTCTTTAGTTCACTCAATATTGTAACGATTTGTATAAGTTGAAACGGAAAATAGGTTGTGATTCTCAATCTGATAACTCTAAATTTGAGATATAGATAAGCAGGAGGTGTGGAGTGTGATCAAGTGCTTAAAGAAGGGTAAATTGCCTGGCTGAGATGTGTTCCTGGCGGAATTTTATTTGTATCTATGGGATGTCATTGGTAAAGACTTTGTACAAGTGGTGCAGTATAGCAAACAACATAGGAAGCTTAGCATGTCACAATCTCATGGGATTTAATGATACCTAAAACGGGTGAATTGCATATTCTGATTTACTGGAGGCCATTTTCCTTGCTAAACCAGGATTATAAAACATATCGAAATTGCTGGCAAATTGACTTAGGTGAACAAATCCACCTAATGTGATATGGCAATGTTAAGGATGAGTTATGTCATCATACTATTTTGATGCATCATGCTATTGAAATTGACTTAGGATTGCAATGGATAAAATTAAATCAAAGGAACAGTTCTGTGGTGTTTCCTGGAAGATTCATAATCAATTGTAATAATGTAATTAGGGATGTTGTGTATTATGCGTCTAAGAATAATGTTCCTCCCTCCATGATAAACCTCGACTGGTCGAAAGCTTCTAACCGCGTCGATGTTCAGTTTGTATTAGAAATATTGGAAAGAGTTGGAGTGGCACTAACATTTATTGATAGGATCCGTATGCTTTATAAACAGTGTTGGCGCAACGTGTGTATCAATGGTGTCTTGAGTAAACCATTTTCAGTTGAACGATCTGTACGTCAGGGATGTCCCCTTTCAATGATTTTATGTCATATTTCAAGAGCCACTGTACTTGGCAATAAAAAGCAATGACTTTAATTTATTGTTACCACCTTGTCTTCCTAATGCTGTGACACTTCCTGTTGTTGGTTATGCAGACGATACAACTATTTTGTTTAGACAGAAGACTCAGTGGTGAATGTTGAGTATCAGGTAGACAACTATGAGAGAGCAACAGGTGCTGTCAGTAACAAGAACAAGACGTGTATGATGGGGCTTAGCAGTTAGTGTAATAAAGTTACCTGGACAGGTTCATGGTTCAAGGTAGTGGGTCTATTAAAGCTCTTGGGATTGCTGGTGTAAAACATATGGAACAACATTGGTTACGAATGGAGAGTACTATGGGGAAATATAACCAGTAGCTACGACGAATATGTGTCAAAATAAGAAAATAAACCCTGTTTTAGAAGGCTGTAATAATCAACTGCAAAATTTTGNGCCAGGAACCGTTTCCACAAGCTCATTATCGACTGGTTGGCCTTTGCCTCGGACCAGTGCAGCAATGCATATATTAACCATCCTTGTGTTTTCTACCACCAGATTTCCGATAGCAGTTCGTGAAGTGAAAAATATTACGCTGCTACAGTGGTGAAGAATCTACTGAAAATCTTCACCAGTATGGATTTCCGAGGGAGATTCAGAGCGACTGTGGCACCAACTTCACCAGTGATCTTTCAACGGACTTGGAGGAGTTCAACATCAAACAGGTACGTCCAGCCCCTATCATCCTGCTTCACAGGGTTTCTCTCGAGCGTAGTCATCAAACCATCAAGGCACTCTTAAAAAAGTTTTGTAATGAGACCTCAAAGGATTGGGATAGGCAAATTGATCTCATCATGTGTATTTTCAGAAGTCTTCCAACGAGACTAGGAGTATCTCCTTATGAGATGCTCTACGGACGTAAGTGCCGTACACCTCTCAAGGCTTTCAAGGATTCTCTACGTGATGCCACCTTCAGTGAGCATCAGAATGTGCCCCAGTATCTTCAAATCTCCGACACATTCTAGAGAGGGTCCATTCCTTTTGCCAGCAACAACCTACAGAAAGCCCAGGAGAGGATGATGAAGACTCGTTACGACCAGCACTGTAAAGTAAGAAGTTTACACCAGGAGACTTAGTGCTTGCCTATTTCCCTATCCCAGGTTCTCCTTTACAGAACAGGTTCTCAGGACCCTACCGTGTTAAGGAGTGCCGAAACAACTTCAACTACGTTCTCGAGACCCCCGATAGGCGGCGGAAGACCCAGCTGTGCCACATCAATTTACTCAAGCCCTACCATGGGGTCCTCCCACTGTGTTAACACCAATTTCACCTCATTTACAGGTCCATACAGCCACAGTGAGACCTTCCCTGCTTCTCCTCCGAAAGCACTGACACTGAGACAGCGCTCTCTAACTCAGAAATCCTTACTAACCTTCACATCATTTCAGGACGATAATAGTGCCCAATCAAACTCATCAGAGAACATCAAGAGTTGTTTCGAGATGATCCCCAAGAGTGTACTGTGACTCAGCACGACATCCAACTGCTACCTGACACCCAGCCGATTCGCCAACCGTTCTACCGAATCAGCCCGAGCAAGACGGAAGTCATGCAGGCTGAGGTACAGTATCTCTTGGACCATGGACTGGCTACCCCCTGTGAGTCCCCCTGGGCCTCACCATGCATCCTGGTACCCAAACCTCACGGCAAAATCCGTCTGTGTACGGATTATAGGAAGTTGAACCAGGTCACAGTGAAGGACGCCTACCCAATACCCAGGATAGACGACATTTTGGACGCCATTGGTAATGCCCGCTACCTATCTCAGGTAGACTTACTCAAGGGTTACTACCAGGTGAGTTTAACAGAGCGAGCTAAGGTACTGTCCGCCTTTATAACCCCCGTTTGGTCTCTACAGGTACAATCGCCTTCCCTTTGGACTCTGCAATGCCCCAGCCACCTTTCAGAGAGCTGTCAACCACGTCATCCAGGGCTTGGACAACACTTACGCCTATTTGGACGACATCGTGGTAGCATCAAACACCTGGAGCGAACACCTGCTTCAGCTACAACGATTGTTTTACAAGCTCCTGAAAGCCGGCCTCACCATCAATCTGGACAAGTCCACCTTCGCGAAAGGTAAAGTGCGGTACCTGGGTCATTTTATAGTGAGTGGCAGCCTGGCTCCGTTAAACATTCACATTCAAGCAATCCAACAGTATCCACAGCCTACTACCAGGAAGCAGCTCCTGCGCTTCCTTGGTCTTGCTTCCTATTACCGTAGGTTTGTGAAGAATTTTAGCACTGTTGCAACCCCATTAATCACCTTAACCAGTCTCAAGCAACGGTATAATTGGACCAGAGAGCAAACCGTTGCATTTGAACAACTCAAATTCCTCCTCTGTTCTAATGCTATTCTCGCCTCACCAGATATCAAGAAGCTTTTCATCCTCCATGTCGACGCCAGTGGTACCGGCATCGGAAGTGTCTTAATGCAGCAGCGAGGCGAGTAGGTTCTACCTGTCAGCTACTACAGCTGCAAGTTGAAGCCTCATCAGAAATACTACAGTACTATAGAGAAGGAACTCCTCTCCATCGTCTTGAGCTTACAACACTTTGCACCATATCTGCACGGTGCTAGGTCCACTACCATCTATTCGGACCACAACCCTCTGAGATTCTTACGTCAAGCCCAATTTAATAACCAACGTCTGCTGCGATGGGCTTTATATCTTCAAGGCTTCAATTTAAAGATCTGCTACATCAAGGGGCCTGATAACATCATCGCTGACGCCCTCTCCGGAGTGCATGAGGTAGAGGCAGCTCCACCTCCCACTCTACCTCCAGTGAACGTGACTCACCCGGAACAGCAGGCTTCGGGGGAGAGTTGTGACGATAATCTCTTATCAGAGATTTAGCATGCTATCTCCTTAATTCATCACGTCCTCAACAATATGCAAGATACGTTTTGTGTGGCTAAACGTATATATCAAGACAGCCACACGCACCTGCAACTCCCTCCTCCCCCCTCTCCAGCACCTGCTGCACACCCTGGTCGACTTGCCAACTACTACTACTCTCAGCAAACTAGCGACTTGCGGCCGTCCAGCGTTCTCATTGGCCGCCAACCAACACACCACTCCCGTTCCTCGCCAATCACGATCATCGCCAGTTATTGTTGGAGTCCCTTGCATTTCTGCCAGCCAGAATATATCTCATGCTCCTGCTATGAACACCTGAATTTGACACACCTCGTGTGATCAAATAAGAGGTTCTTAGCTAGCGCATATATTCCCAGCACCATTTTATTTTGTTAACGTAACCAGTTCCCCCCTTTTCACTTTGTTATATTTTATGTATTTTCTTTACATTAATTTATATGCCAAGGGATCGTCTTTATTTTATTTTGTGTTTTCTATATTAAAGTAAAGTATTTTGTTATATTTTGTGTTTTCGTGTTTCCTTGCCTTACCACAGATTATCAGACAAGCAGTCACTCTTTTTTTTTCTTTTTTTTTATTTAAATTAAGTATATGTGGCCCAGCACTGACACCTGCTAGTTGGAAGACTGCCGACCACCATTCCCAACACGTTTCCGTCACAATATATATATATATATATATATATATATATATATATATATATATATATATATATATATATAATATGTATACAGGGGGGTACCACCTCTGGTGCAATTATAGGGACCCACAGCCTCAGAGAAGGGAACACAGAGCATTCAGGGAAAAACTTGCCATTTAACTCTGAATACATGAGGGTGTTCGCTTCTCCTACCACCCCCCTTTTTTATGGTGTACACTTTATTAAGCAAGGTTATACAGTTACATATCTGATTGTATACAAAAAAATGAGTATTAAGAGGACACAAAAATAGTTCGCTTCCTAGAGGCTGTAGATTTCCTCGAACTCCTCCGATGTTGGGCAGGAACCGAGGATGCAGCGAGCATTCCCCCTCTGGATCGCGACACTGAGGCGCTGAAAGAGAAAACTTGCCGCTCTAGGGTCTCTTGTGGTGTCAATGAGCTTGGAACCAAGATCCTTTAGAAACCTTCTTGCACTCTCTCCCCATGGGCCTAGGGTCTCAGACCCTATTGGAACGAAGTTGTACCGATGATCTAATTGCCTATACTTGGCTGACTTGTCTCTTTCTCTGTGTGTCGCCGCGGCTCCTGCTGTGCTGGCAGAGAGGTTGATGTATGTGGCTGCCAGGGTGGATACGCAAGTATAGTCCCATGCCAACTGTCTGCCACCCTTCCACGGACGCAGTGTGATTCCGTCTGGTCGGCCGGCAAAGCTAACAGAGTCACGGTTCAGAAGGTTGCGGGGCTCTCTCTCCGCTGGACACTGGGCAGAGGCAAGGCTTCTTTTAATGATGTCGTTTACTTCGTCGTGTCTAGTGTGCCAACCACCAGATTTTCCACAGTGCAGGCCATGCAATCCATATTCGTCAGCATCTGCCTCGCCGCAAATACACCTATGAACAGTGTGGATAGGGGTAGCAAGACGGAGAGCGACTGCAATACGGAGCTCCTGCGGATCAAGACGTGTGCCTGTCGCAGACATAGGGACTGCCAAAAGGAAGTCCCCTGCATGGGGAGCCTGCACAGCTGTGAGGCGTGCACGATCACTGGGGGTTGTTGCTGCCTCCAGCAAAGCTGTGGCTTCTATATATATATATATATATATATATATATATATATATATATATATATATATATATATATATATATATAACTTCTAAATCAATATGATGAGCTCCTCAGGTCAATAATCAGAAAGGCGCTCAACCTAGATTTAGATGACAGTCAGTGGGACCAAGCAACACTACCAGTGAGATTTGGGGGGATAGGCATACGAAAGGCAACTGAGGTAGCACTTCCAGCATTCTTATACACTTTCGCGCTTTTATAACTAGCCGGGTCGCTATAAGTGTTTCTTACGGTTCCGCATTTTTAACTATTATTTTAGTTAAAATAAAAAATATTTGTATAAAATTCATTTTCTATCCGATTTTGTTTTTCAAATTCTTAAAATGTTCCCATGAAATTCCCGTTCTCACACAACTCCCATCAGGCATCTCGGCCTACCCGGTCACGTGGTCGGCCCATTGTTTTGTTATCACAATATCATGTTTTGTGTTTCTGCCCGAAACGCTGCGCGTACTAGTGGCTTTACAAGATTGTAATTACCATATTATATATTCTCACATTCCCAATGTACCTTCTTGTATATGAATAAATAAATCACGCTCAGTGCCCACAACACGCTCCCCTCGCGTCACAAATTTGACCTGCTTTACGCATTTCTTTCCGTTCTCGTGTGATTATAACCCATTCAATACGTTGAAAATGGATGCTGAACAAGGAACAAGCAGTGGTACTCAAAAAAGAGGTAGGAAATCGCAGAAAGAAGAGCAGATTGCCATGATCCATAATCAGTATCGTGGGGTCAAGCTCACTCCCTCCAAGATTCCTGCTCTTGTTGAAGCTTTTCCAGATTCAGATGACGATGATTTTGAGGATGATGAACCAGAATGTGACTTGCTTGTTGATGTTTCCTCAAGTGAGCAAGATAGTTCGTCTGAGAGTGAGGAGGAACCCCCAGCCCGGCCACGCGGAAAGAGGACGTGTCCGGTACCGAAGAGGGCTAGGCTGAGTGATGAGTGGAATCGTAGCAATACTCCTCCCATCGTTGGTGCATTTTCTGCAACCCCCGGCCTAACAATTCCACCACCAACTACTCCATTGCAGTTCATACAGTTATTTTTTACTAGAGCTTTGGTAGAATATCTGGCTTATGAAACAAATTTGTATGCCACACACATGATGCACCTCGTGGCTCGCTCATCACAAAAAGCTTGGAAACCTGTGTGTGTGAAAGAAATGGCCCGATATTTGGGGCTGTGCATACTGATGGGGTTAAACAGGCTGCCTACAATGAGGATGTACTGGCAGACGAACCAGATGTGGCATGCTCGCTTCTTCAACGTGTTTATGTCGTCTCCGCGTTTCCAAATTATTTCCAAGTTCTTTCACATGTATAACAATAAGGCAGTTCCAGCGAATAATAGTGATAGGTTGATAAAAGTGAGACCAGTGATGGATTATTTGTCTGAGAAATTTATGTCTGTATATATTCCAAAGAAAGAATTGAGTCTCGATGAAGGTACAATGCCATGGCGGGGCCGCCTCTCGTTCAAGGTATACAATCCCAACAAGCCAGACAAATATGGTGTAAAATTTTATATGTTGGCCGAGGGCACATCAGGCTACATATATAATTTTGATGTGTATTGTGGCATAGGAAAAAACCACAGTCGAAACCGTCACGGGGTTGATGGCGCCCCTAGTCAACAAGGGTTATCATCTGTATATGGATAACTACTATAACTCGGTTGCCCTGACACAAAAATTACGTGAAGTTGGAGTTTACAAATGTAGAACACTTAGACTGCAACGTGACGCCCCCAAGGATCTGCAACAACTGGCAAAGGGTAAAATGGCAACAGATACCACCCTACACAGGCGTAAGGATAACACATTTATCATAGTATGGAAAGACAAGCGCCCCGTCACTGTCATCACCAATCTGCACAATGCCGACACTACTGAAGTAAATCGCAGGAAACGTGTTCGTATGCGAAACGGGAGAACTGGACTCCAACTTGTGAAAGTGAACAAACCCAAGGCCATATGTGATTACAATCGGTTCATGAAAGGTGTTGATCATTTCGATCAAATGATCAAGTATTACGAGTTTGCCAGAAAAACACAAATGGACCAAGAAGATTACTTTTTATTTTCTACAAATGGCTTTGCACAATGCATACGCATTGTATAAAAACTACTCCACTGATGTAAAAAAGCTCACTTTTCTGGAGTTTCACGCAATAGGAATCAAATCCTTATTGATGTGGAAAAGTGATGACTGGCCAACAACCACAGGCATACCCCATGCTCCAGACATAGATGCCAACGTAGCCGCTCCTGACGCTAGCAACGTAGCTCGTCCTGCTGACGCGGCACCTCCAACAGCCGGCCCATCTGGTTCGAGGCGGGCTCTGTTCACATCAACACCTCAAGCCCAGTCGTCATCACACAATTCTGAACAGGAGTTCGATGACATAGAAGCCCTTGACTTGACGGATGTGACAGAAGATGTAACCAAAAGTCTTGTCGATCCTGAAGAAGACACGATTCCTGTTGTTCCATACAAACAAAAACGAATTGTAGATTCAGAACACCGACTGAACTACAAGTTGACACACGAAATTATAGACCTGGAAAAACGTAAAAGGTGCCGTGTTTGTAACAAGTCTGGCATAAGGAAGGACGTCAAACTCGCATGTAAAACTTGTGATGTGGCACTGTGCGCTGTACCTTGCTACACAAGGTACCACCGCAGAAAGGTATATTGGGTGGAGAAAAAGTAACCACCGGCAACAGCTTCACTCCACCAACGAAACATCTGTTGAGCAACTTCAGGATCTGAGGCCTGAAGAAGGTGGAGTGAAGAAAAAATGCTCAACTGTTGGTCTGCAATCAACATATATACATGGTAAGTACACCTATTTGGAATTTTATTTATCATCAATAACATATTATATTATATACGTATTGTAGACAATTTATTTGGGATTGTTTTGGTACTAAAATGAATATTATATCACCTAAACTTCTTTGAGTAAGCAGGAAAAAACACAAAGTATTTTTTCTGGTGTTGCGGGTGTGGCGGGTGTGTTGCAGTGGGTTCCCTTTACCCGTTCATTTTGCTATGACCTGGCAAATATTTTTATTTGTTTCGTTTATGTCTGTGTAGGAAATATTACTGTGATCACTGTCATGCAAAAAAAATTGTGTTTAGACAAGTATAAACTTGACAAACATGGAACAAACGAACCCATTGCGTTCGTTTTTGCCGCGCACGCATAATGAGCGACGTTGTTTTATATTTGGCGCAATTCGTACATATGCTTTGTACATTTTTTATAATTTTCTTCTTATAGACAATTTTATTGCGAACACATTGGTACAAAAAACAAATACGGACATAGAAAATTAAGGTCGGGACACATATAAATGTATAAACTTTCCAAGCGTGATTTCCCACATGTGTTTTCGCTGGTGCGCTCGCGGGTAACTCCTCGTCAACTTCCCACACTCTTGCGGGTTGACAACGACCTAGAATATACATTCATATGCATATGTCCGTATAGAAAATTTTATTGCGATTCCGATGATACCAAAATTAACGATGTAAGACGACTGTGGGCTTCACAACCATTAATAGAATGGAAACATTTTGTTGCTGTTTGGCGCTCTCGGCGAGTAATGTCAATAGTTTTTTATGTGGTGCTGAAAAGCCTTATGATTTGCCGCCATTTTATACATATGTTCTTATAGACAATTCTATTGCGAACACAGTGATACCAAATTTAAATACGTAGGCCAACAAATAGTGTCAGGACAGTAAAAACAGTATACACTTTTTTGTCTCACCGCTTGGCCGCCC
>WNGS01164373.1:24347-37177 GCA_020271785.1 Procambarus virginalis
TGCAAGCACATGACTGCACGACTGGCTGCAAGCACATGACTGCACGTCTGCCTGCAAGCACATGACTGCACGTCTGCCTGCAAGCACATGACTGGAAAGCTGCCTGCAAGCACATGACTGCACGGCAGGCTGCAAGCACATGACTGCACGGCTGGCTGCAAGCACATGACTGCACGGCTGGCTGCAAGCACATGACTGCACGGCTGCCTGCAAGCACATGACTGGAAAGCTGCCTGCAAGCACATGACTGAAAGCTGGCTGCAAGCACATGACTGCACGGCTGCCTGCAAGCACATGACTGCACGGCTGCAGCAATCACATGACTGCACGGCTTGCTGCAAGCACATGACTGCACGACTGGCTGCAAGCACATGACTGCACGTCTGCCTGCAAGCACATGACTGGAAAGCTGCCTGCAAGCACATGACTGGAAAGCTGCCTGCAAGCACTGACTGCACGGCTGCCTGCAAGCACATGACTGCACGGCTGGCTGCAAGCACATGACTGCACGTCTGCCTGCAAGCACATGACTGGAAAGCTGCCTGCAAGCACATGACTGAAAGCTGGCTGCAAGCACATGACTGCACGGCTTGCTGCAAGCACATGACTGCACGGCTGCTGCAAGCACATGACTGCAGGCTGCTGCAAGCACATGACTGCACGGCTGGCTGCAAGCACATGACTGCACGGCTGGCTGCAAGCACATGACTGCACGGCTGGCTGCAAGCACATGACTACACGGCTGATGCAAGCACATGACTGCACAGCTGCCTGCAAGCACATGACTGCACGGCTGCCTGCAAGCACATGACTGCACGGCTGCCTGCAAGCACAGGGTGCACGGCTGGCTGCAAGCACATGACTGCACGGCTGCCTGCAAGCACATGACTGCACGGCTGCCTGCAAGCACATGAGGAGTGCACGGCTGCTGCAAGCACATGAGAGTGCACGGCTGCCTGCAAGCACATGAGTGCACGGCTGCCTGCAAGCACATTGGTGCATGCCTGACTGCAAGCAATTGGTGCACGGCTTCCGCGAGCAATAGAGTGCACGGCTGCTGCAGGCACATGAGTGCACGGCTGCCTGCAAACACAAGAGAAGTGCACGGCTGCCTGCAAGCACACGAGGAGTGCACGGCTGCCTGCAAACACAAGAGAAGTGCACGGCTGCCTGCAAGCACATGAGTGCACGGCTGCTGCAAACACAAGAGAGTGCACGGCTGCCTGCAAGCACATGAGTGCACGGCTGCCTGCAAACACAAGAGAAATGCACGGCTGCCTGCAAGCACATGAGTGCACGGCTGCCTGAAATCACAAGAGACGTGCACGGCTGCCTGCAAGCAGAAGAGGAGTGAACGGCTGCCTGCAAGCACAAGAAGAGTGCACGATTGCCTGTAACACTTGAGTGCATGGCTGCCTGAAAGCACAAGAGTGCATGGCTGCCTGCAAGCACAAGAGGAGCGCACGGCTGCCTGCAAGCACATAACTACACGGCTGGCCGCAAGCACAAGACTACACGACAGGCTGCAAGCACATGACTGCACGGCAGGCTGCAAGCACATAACTGCACGGCTGGCTGCAAGCACATGACTGCACGGATGGCTGCAAGCACATGACTGCACAGCTGGCTGCAAGAACATGACTGCACGGCTGGCTGGAAGCACATGACTGCACGGCTGGCTGCAAGCACATGACTGCATGGCTGGCTGCAAGCACATGACTGCACAGCTGGCTGCAAGCACATGACTGCACGCTGGCTGCGAGCACATGACTGCACGGCTGGCTGCAAGCACATGACTGCACGGCTGACTGCAAGCACATGACTGCACGGCTGCCTGAGAGCACATGACTGCACGGCTGCCTGCAAGCACATGACTCCACGGCTGGCTGCAAGCACATGACTGCACGGCTGGCTGCGAGCACATGACTGCACGGCTGGCTGCAAGCACATGACTGCACGGCTTGCTGCACGCACATGACTGCATGGTTGGCTGCAATCACAAGACTGCACGGCTGGCTGCAAGCACATGACTGCACGTCTGCCTGCAAGCACATGACTGGAAAGCTGCCTGCAATCATATGACTGGAAAGCTGCCTGCAAGCACATGACTGCACGGCTGCCTGCAAGGACATGACTGCACGGCTGGCTGCAAGCACATGACTGCACGGCTGGCAGCAAGCACATTACTGCACAGCTGCTTGCAAGCACATGACTGCACGGCTGGCTGCAAGCACATGACTGCACGACTGGTTGCAAGCACATGACTGCACGGCTGGCTGCAAGCATATGACTGCACGGCTGCCTGCAAGCACACGACTGCACGGCTGCCTGCAAGCACATGACTAGAAAGCTGACTGCAAGCACATGACTGCACGGTTAGGTGCAAGCACATGACTGCATGGCTTCCTGCAAGGCCATGACTGCACAGCTGGCTGCAAGCACATGACTGCACAGCAGGCAGCAAGCACATGACTGCACAGCTGCTTGCAAGCACATGACTGCACGGGTGGCAGCAAGCACATGACTGCACGACTGGCTGCAAGCATATGATTGCACGGCTGCCTGCAAGCACATGACTGCACGGCTGGCTGCAAGCACATGACTGCACGGCTGCCTGCAAGCACATGACTGCACAGCTGGCAGCAAGCACATGACTGCATGGCTGGCTGCAAGCACATGACTGCACGTCTTCCTGCAAGCACATGACTGGAAAGCTGCCTGCAATCACATGACTGGAAAGCTGCATGCAAGCACATGACTGCACGGCTGCCTGCAAGAACATGACTGCACGGCTGGCTGCAAGCACATGACTGCACGGATGGCAGCAAGCACATCACTGCACAGCTGCTTGCAAGCACATGACTGCACGGCTGGCTGCAAGCACATGACTGCACGACTGGCTGCAAGCACATGACTGCACGGCTGGCTGCAAGCATATGATTGCACGGCTGCCTGCAAGCACATGACTGTACGGCTGCCTGCAAGCACATGACTGCACGGATGGCTGCAAGCACAAGACTGCACGGCTGCCTGCAAGCACATGACTGGAAAGCTGCCTGCAAGCACATGACTGCACGGCTTGCAGCAATCACATGACTGCACGGCTTGCTGCAAGCACATGACTGCACGACTGGCTGCAAGCACATGACTGCACTTCTGCCTGCAAGCACATGACTGGAAAGCTGCCTGCAAGCACATTACTGCACGGCTGCCTGCAAGCACATGACTGCACGGCTGGCTGCAAGCACATGACTGCACGTCTGCCTGCAAGCACATGACTGGAAAGCTGCCTGCAAGCACATGACAGGAAAGCTGGCTGCTAGCACATGACTGCACGGCTTGCAGCAATCACATGACTGCACGGCTTGCTGCAAGCACATGACTGCAGGACTGCCTTCAAGCACATGACTGCACGGCTGGTTGCAAGCACATGACTGCACGGTTGGCTGCAAGCACAAGACTGCACGGCTGGCCGCAAGCACATGACTACACCGCTTGCTGCAAGCACATGACTGCACAGCTGCCTGCAAGCACATGGCTAACGGCTGCCTGCAAGCAAATGGCTGAACGGCTGCCTGCAAGCACATGACTGCACGGCTGACTGCAAGCACATGACTGCATGACTGCCTGCAAGCATATGACTACACGGCTGCCTGCAAGCACATGGTTGCACGGCTGCCTGCAAGCACATGACTGCACGGCTGCCTGCAAGCACATGACTGCATTGCTGCCTGCAAGCATATGACTACACGGCTGCCTGCAAGCACATGACTGCACGGCTGCCTGCAAGCACATGACTGCACGGCTGGCTGCAAGCACATGACTGCCACGGCTGCCTGCAAGCACATGACTGCACAGCTGGCAGCAAGCACATGTCTGCATGGCTGGCTGCAAGCACATGACTGCACGGCTGGCTGCAAGCACATGACTGCACGGCTGGCTGCAAGCACATGACTGCACGGCTGCCTGCAAGCACATGACTGCACGGCTTGCAGCAATCACATGACTGCACGGCTTGATGCAAGCACATGACTGCACGACTGGCTGCAAGCACATGACTGCACGTCTGCCTGCAAGCACATGACTGGTTGGTTGATACCTGGTTGATGGGGTTCTGGGAGTTCTTCTACTCCCCAAGCCCGGCCCGAGGCCAGGCTCGACTTGTGAGAGTTGATCCACCAGGCTGTTGCTTGGAGCGGCCCGCAGAGCCACATACCCACCACAGCCCGGCTGATCCGGGACTTCTCTTAGGAAACAGTCCAGTTTTCTCTTGAAGATGTCCACGGTTGTTCCGGCAATATTTCTTATAGTCGCTGGGAGGACGTTGAACAACCGCGGACCTCTGATGTTTATACAGTGTTCTCTGATTGTGCCTATGGCACCTCTGCTCTTCACTGGTTCAATTGGAAAGCTGGAAAGCTGCCTGCAAGCACATGACTGCACGGCTGGCTGCAAGCACATGACTGCACGGCTGGCTGCAAGCACATGACTGCACGTCTGCCTGCAAGCACATGACTGGAAAGCTGCCTGCAAGCACATGACTGGAAAGCTGGCTGCAAGCACATGACTGCACGGCTGCCTGCAAGCACATGACTGCACGGCTTGCAGCAATCACATGACTGCACGGCTTTCTGCAAGCACATGACTGCACGACTGGCTGCAAGCACATGACTGCACGTCTGCCTGCAAGCACATGACTGGAAAGCTGCCTGCAAGCACATGACTGGAAAGCTGCCTGCAAGCACTTGACTGTACGGCTGCCTGCAAGCACATGACTGCACGGCTGGCTGTAAGCACATGACTGCACGTCTGCCTGCAAGCACATGACTGGAAAGCTGCCGGCAAGCACATGACAGGAAAGCTGGCTGCTAGCACATGACTGCACGGCTTGCAGCAATCACATGACTGCACGGCTTGCTGCAAGCACATGACTGCAGGACTGCCTGCAAGCACATGACTGCACGGCTGGCTGCAAGCACATGACTGCACGGCTGGCTGCAAGCACAAGACTGCACGGCTGGCTGCAAGCACATGACTACACGGCTTGCTGCAAGCACATGACTGCACAGCTGCCTGCAAGCACATGGCTGCACGGCTGCCTGCAAGCACATGACTGCACGGCTGCCTGCAAGCACAAGGGTGCAAGACTGGCGGCAAGCACATGACTGCACGGCTGCCTGCAAGCACATGAGGAGTGCACCGCTGCCTGCAAGCACGTGAGGAGTGCACGGCTGCCTGCAAGCACATGAGTGCACGGCTGCTTGCAAGCACATTGGTGCATGCCTGACTGCAAGCATATTGGTGCACGGCTTCCCGCGAGCAATAGAGTGCACGGCTGCTTGCAGGCACATGAGTGCACGGCTGCCTGCAAACACAAGAGAAGTGCACGGCTGCCTGCAAGCACACGAGGAGTGCACGGCTGCCTGCAAACACAGAGAAGTGCACGGCTGCCTACAAGCACATGAGTGCACGGCTGCCTGCAAACACAAGAGAAGTGCACGGCTGCCTGCAAACCAAGAGAAGTGCACGGCTGCCTGCAAGCACATGAGTGCACGGCTGCCTGCAAACACAAGAGAAATGCACGGCTGCCTGCAAGCACATGAGTGCACGGCTGCCTGCAATCACAAGAGACGTGCACGGCTGCCTGCAAGCAGAAGAGGAGTGAACGGCTGCCTGCAAGCACAAGAAGAGTGCACGATTGCCTGTAAGCACTTGAGTGCATGGCTGCCTGAAAGCACATGAGTGCACGGCTGCCTGCATTGACAAGAGAAGTGCACGGCTGCCTGCATTGACAAGAGAAGTGCACGGCTGCCTGCAAGCACATGAGTGCACGGCTGCCTGCAAACACAAGAGAAGTGCACGGCTGCCTGCAAGCACAAGAGGAGTGAACGGCTGCCTGCAAGCACAAGAAGAGTGCACGATTGCCTGAAAGCACAAGAGTGCATGGCTGCCTGCAAGCACAAGAGGAGCGCACGGCTGCCTGCAAGCACATAACTACACGGCTGGCCGCAAGCACAAGACTACACGACAGGCTGCAAGCACATGACTGCACGGCAGGCTGCAAGCACATAACTGCACGGCTGGCTGCAAGCACATGACTGCACGGATGGCTGCAAGCACATGACTGCACAGCTGGCTGCAAGAACATGACTGCACGGCTGGCTGGAAGCACATGACTGCACGGCTGGCTGCAAGCACATGACTGCATGGCTGGCTGCAAGCACATGACTGCACAGCTGGCTGCAAGCACATGACTGCACGGCTGGCTGCGAGCACATGACTGCACGGCTGGCTGCAAGCACATGACTGCACGGCTGCCTGCAAGCACATGACTGCACGGCTTCCTGAGAGCACATGACTGCACGGCTGCCTGCAAGCACATGACTCCACGGCTGGCTGCAAGCACATGACTGCACGGCTGGCTGCGAGCACATGACTGCACGGCTGGCTGCAAGCACATGACTGCACGGCTTGCTGCAAGCACATGACTGCATGGTTGGCTGCAAGCACATGACTGCACGGCTGCCTGCAAGCACATGACTGCACGGCTGCCTGCAAGCATATGACTGCACGGCTGGCTGCAAGCACATGACTGCACGGCTGCCTGCAAGCACATGACTGCACGGCTGCCTGCAAGCACATGACTGCACAGCTTGCCGTAAGCACATGACTGCACGACTGCCTGCAAGCACATGACTGCACGGCTGGCTGCAAGCACATGACTGCACGGCTGGCTGAAAGCACAAGACTGCACGGCTGGCTGCAAGCACATGACTGCACGTCTGCCTGCAAGCACATGACTGGAAAGCTGCCTGCAAGCACATGACTGGAAAGCTGCCTGCAATCACATGACTGGAAAGCTGCCTGCAAGCACATGACTGCACGGCTGCCTGTAAGGACATGACTGCACGGCTGGCTGCAAGCACATGACTGCACGGCTGGCAGCAAGCACATCACTGCACAGCTGCTTGCAAGCACATGACTGCACGGCTGGCTGCAAGCACATGACTGCACGACTGGCTGCAAGCACATGACTGCACGGCTGGCTGCAAGCACATGACTGCACAGCTGGCTGCAAGCACATGACTGCACGGCTGCCTGCAAGCACATGACTGCACAGCTGGCTGCAAGCACATGACAGCACGGCTGCCTGCAAGCACATGACTGCACAGCTGGCAGCAAGCACATGACTGCATGGCTGGCTGCAAGCACATGACTGCACGGCTTGATGAAAGCACATGACTGCAGGACAGCCTGCAAGCACATGACTGCACGGCTGGCTGCAAGCACATGACTGCACGGCTGGCTGCAAGCACAAGACTGCACGGCTGGCTGCAAGCACATGACTGCACGGCTTGCTGCAAGCACATGACTGCACGTCTGCCTGTAAGCACATGACTGCACAGATGCCTGCAAGCACATGGCTGCACGGCTGCCTGCAAGCACATGACTGCACGGCTGCCTGCAAGCACAAGAGTGCAAGACTGGCGGCAAGCACATGAATGCACGACTGCCTGCAAGCACATAAGGAGTGCACGGCTGCCTGCAAGCACATGAGAAGTGCACGGCTGCCTGCAAGCACATGAGTGCACGGCTGCTTGCAAGCACATTGGTGCATGCCTGACTGCAAGCATATTGGTGCACGGCTTCCCGCGAGCAATAGAGTGCACGGCTGCCTGCAAACACAAGAGAAGTGCACGGCTGCCTGCAAGCACACGAGGAGTACACGGCTGCCTGCAAACACAAGAGAAGTGCACGGCTGCCTGCAAGCACATGAGTGCACGGCTGCCTGCAAACACAAGAGAAGTGCACGGCTGCCTGCAAGCACATGAGTGCACGACTGCCTGCAAACACAAGAGAAGTGCATGGCTGCCTGCAAGCACAAGAGGAGTGAACTGCTGCCTGCAAGCACATGAAGAGTGCACGATTGCCTGTAAGCACTTGAGTGCATGGCTTTCTGAAAGCACAAGAGTGCATGGCTGCCTGCAAGCACAAGAGGAGCGCACGGCTGCCTGAAAGCACATGAGAAGCGCACGGCTGCCTGCAAGCACAAGACTACACGACAGGCTGCAAGCACATGACTGCACGGCTGCCTGCAAGCACATGAGGAGTGCACGGCTGCCTGCAAGCACATGAGTGCACGGCTGCTTGCAAGCACATTGGTGCATGCCTGACTGCAAGCATATTGGTGCACGGCTTCCCGCGAGCAATAGAGTGCACGGCTGCCTGCAAACACAAGAGAAGTGCACGGCTGCCTGCAAGCACACGAGGAGTGCACGGCTGCCTGCAAACACAAGAGAAGTGCACGGCTGCCTGCAAGCACATGAGTGCACGGCTGCCTGCAAACACAAGAGAAGTGCACGGCTGCCTGCAAGCACATGAGTGCACGACTGCCTGCAAACACAAGAGAAGTGCATGGCTGCCTGCAAGCACAAGAGGAGTGAACGGCTGCCTGCAAGCACAAGAAGAGTGCACGATTGCCTGTAAGCACTTGAGTGCATGGCTTTCTGAAAGCACAAGAGTGCATGGCTGCCTGCAAGCACAAGAGGAGCGCACGGCTGCCTGAAAGCACATGAGAAGCGCACGGCTGCCTGCAAGCACAAGACTACACGACAGGCTGGAAGCACATGACTGCACGGCAGGCTGCAAGCACATAACTGCACAGCTGGCTGTAAGCACATGACTGCACGGCCGGCTGCAAGCACAAGACTGCACGGCTGGCTGCAAGCACATGACTGCATGGATGGCTGCAAGCACATGACTGCACAGCTGGCTGCAAGAACATGACTGCACGGCTGGCTGGAAACACATGACTGTACGGCTGCCTGCAAGCACATGACTCCACGGCTGGCTGCAAGCACATGACTGCACGGCTGGCTGCAAGCACATGACTGCACGGCTGGCTGCGAGCACATGACTGCACGGCTGGCTGCAAGCACATGACTGCACGGCTGCCTGCAAGCACATGACTTCACGGCTGCCTGAGAGCACATGACTGCACGGCTGCCTGCAAGCACATGACTCCACGGCTGGCTGCAAGCACATGACTGCACGGCTGGCCGCGAGCATATGACTGCACGGCTGGCTGCAAGCACATGACTGCACGGCTTGCTGCAAGCACACGACTGCACGGCTGCCTGCAAGCACATGACTGCACGGTTGGCTGCAAGCACACGACTGCACGGCTGCCTGCAAGCACATGACTGCACGGCTGCCTGCAAGCATATGACTGCACGGCTGCCTGCAAGCACATGACTGCATGGCTTGCAGCAATCACATGACTGCACGGCTTGCTGTAAGCACATGACTGCACGGCTGGCTGCAAACACAAGACTGCACGGCTGCCTGCAAGCACAAGACTGGAAAGCTGCCTGCAAGCACATGACTGTACGGTTAGGTGCAAGCACATGACTGCATGGCTTCCTGCAAGCCCACGACTGCACAGCTGGCTGCAAGCACATGACTGCACGGCTGGCAGCAAGCACATGACTGCACAGCTGCTTGCAAACACATGACTGCACGGGTGGCTGCAAGCACATGACTGCACGACTGGCTGCAAGCATATGATTGCACGGCTGCCTGCAAGCACATGTCTTCACGGCTGGCAGCAAGCACATCACTGCACAGCTGCTTGCAAGCACATGACTGCACGGCTGGCTGCAAGCACATGACTGCACGACTGGCTGCAAGCACATGACTGCACGGCTGGCTGCAAGCATATGATTGCACGGCTGCCTGCAAGCACAAGACTGCACGGCTGCCTGCAAGCACATGACTAGAAAGCTGCATGGAAGCACATGACTGCACGGTTAGGTGCAAGCACATGACTGCATGGCTTCCTGCAAGCCCATGACTGCACAGCTGGCTGCAAGCACATGACTGCACAGCAGGCAGCAAGCACATGACTGCACAGCTGCTTGCAAGCACATGACTGCACGGGTGGCTGCAAGCACATGACTGCACGACTGGCTGCAAGCATATGATTGCACGGCTGGCTGGAAGCACATGACTGCACGGCTGGCTGCAAGCACATGACTGCACGGCTGGCAGCAAGCACATCACTGCACAGCTGCTTGCAAGCACATGACTGCACGGCTGGCTGCAAACACATGACTGCACGAATGGCTGCAAGCACATGACTGCACGGCTGGCTGCAAGCATATGATTGCACGGCTGCCTGCAAGCACATGACTGTACGGCTGCCTGCAAGCACATGACTGCACGGATGGCTGCAAGCACAAGACTGCACGGCTGCCTGCAAGCACATGACTGGAAAGCTGCCTGCAAGCACATGACTGCACGGCTTGCAGCAATCACATGACTGCACGGCTTGCTGCAAGCACATGACTGCACGACTGGCTGCAAGCACATGACTGCACGTCTGCCTGCAAGCACATGACTGGAAAGCTGCCTGCAAGCACATGACTGGAAAGCTGCCTGCAAGCACATGACTGCACGGCTGCCTGCAAGCACATGACTGCATGACTGGCTGCAAGCACATGACTGCACGTCTGCCTGCAAGCACATGACTGGAAAGCTGCCTGCAAGCACATGACTGGAAAGCTGGCTGCAAGCACATGACTGCACGGCTGCCTGCAAGCACATGACTGCACGGCTAGCTGCAAGCACGTGACTGCACGGCTTGCTGCAAGCACATGACTGCACAGCTGGCAGCAAGCACATGACTGCACGGCTGCCTGCAAGCACATTACTGCACGGCTGCCTGCAAGCACATGACTGCACAGCTGGCTGCAAGCACATGACTGCACGGCTGCCTGCAAGCACATGACTGCACAGCTGGCTGCAAGCACATGACAGCACGGCTGCCTGCAAGCACATGACTGCACAGCTGGCAGCAAGCACATGACTGCATGGCTGGCTGCAAGCACATGACTGCACGGCTTGATGAAAGCACATGACTGCAGGACAGCCTGCAAGCACATGACTGCACGGCTGGCTGCAAGCACATGACTGCACGGCTGGCTGCAAGCACATGACTGCACGGCTGGCTGCAAGCACATGACTGCACGGCTTGCTGCAAGCACATGACTGCACGTCTGCCTGTAAGCACATGACTGCACAGGTGCCTGCAAGCACATGGCTGCACGGCTGCCTGCAAGCACATGACTGCACGGCTGCCTGCAAGCACAAGAGTGCAAGACTGGCGGCAAGCACATGAGGAGTGCACGGCTGCCTGCAAGCACATGAGTGCACGGCTGCTTGCAAGCACATTGGTGCATGCCTGACTGCAAGCATATTGGTGCACGGCTCCCGCGAGCAATAGAGTGCACGGCTGCCTGCAAACACAAGAGAAGTGCACGGCTGCCTGCAAGCACACGAGGAGTACACGGCTGCCTGCAAACACAAGAGAAGTGCACGGCTGCCTGCAAGCACATGAATGCACGGCTGCCTGCAAACACAAGAGAAGTGCACGGCTGCCTGCAAGCACATGAGTGCACGACTGCCTGCAAACACAAGAGAAGTGCATGGCTGCCTGCAAGCACAAGAGGAGTGAACGGCTGCCTGCAAGCACAAGAAGAGTGCACGATTGCCTGTATGCACTTGAGTGCATGGCTTTCTGAAAGCACAAGAGTGCATGGCTGCCTGCAAGCACAAGAGGAGCGCACGGCTGCCTGAAAGCACATGAGAAGCGCACGGCTGCCTGCAAGCACAAGACTACACGACAGGCTGCAAGCACATGACTGCACGGCTGCCTACAAGCACATGAGGAGTGCACGGCTGCCTGCAAGCACATGAGTGCACGGCTGCTTGCAAGCACATTGGTGCATGCTGACTGCAAGCATATTGGTGCACGGCTTCCCGCGAGCAATAGAGTGCACGGCTGCCTGCAAACACAAGAGAAGTGCACGGCTGCCTGCAAGCACACGAGGAGTGCACGGCTGCCTGCAAACACAAGAGAAGTGCACGGCTGCCTGCAAGCACATGAGTGCACGGCTGCCTGCAAACACAAGAGAAGTGCACGGCTGCCTGCAAGCACATGAGTGCACGACTGCCTGCAAACACAAGAGAAGTGCATGGCTGCCTGCAAGCACAAGAGGAGTGAACGGCTGCCTGCAAGCACAAGAAGAGTGCACGATTGCCTGTAAGCACTTGAGTGCATGGCTTTCTGAAAGCACAAGAGTGCATGGCTGCCTGCAAGCACAAGAGGAGCGCACGGCTGCCTGAAAGCACATGAGAAGCGCACGGCTGCCTGCAAGCACAAGACTACACGACAGGCTGGAAGCACATGACTGCACGGCAGGCTGCAAGCACATAACTGCACAGCTGGCTGTAAGCACATGACTGCACGGCGGCTGCAAGCACAAGACTGCACGGCTGGCTGCAAGCACATGACTGCATGGATGGCTGCAAGCACATGACTGCACAGCTGGCTGCAAGAACATGACTGCACGGCTGGCTGGAAACACATGACTGCACGGCTGCCTGCAAGCACATGACTCCACGGCTGGCTGCAAGCACATGACTGCACGGCTGGCTGCAAGCACATGACTGCACGGCTGGCTGCGAGCACATGACTGCACGGCTGGCTGCAAGCACATGACTGCACGGCTGCCTGCAAGCACATGACTGCACGGCTGCCTGCAAGCACATGACTGCACGGCTGCCTGCAAGCACATGACTCCACGGCTGGCTGCGAGCACATGACTGCACGGCTTGCTGCAAGCACACGACTGCACGGCTGCTGCAAGCACATGACTGCACGGTTGGCTGCAAGCACACGACTGCACGGCTGCTGCAAGCACATGACTGCACGGCTGCCTGCAAGCATATGACTGCACGGCTGCCTGCAAGCACATGACTGCACGGCT
>WNGS01164374.1:0-10467 GCA_020271785.1 Procambarus virginalis
ATTTGTTACGATCGAATGCTATGGAGAGTATAATATCATCTCCATTTCTCGTTTGAGATCATTTATCGAGAATATGATAATTATTAATCCCTATAATTGCAACCCAGTTCCTATTAATGCATTTCATCCATAATTGCGCGGAAAAGAATAATTCGTGATTAATAATTTCTGTGGTGAATGCGGACGGGTTGAGGGAGGAAGGCAGACGCCATTACACACGAGGCAGCCCTGGCGTGGAGAGTGGCGAGACGCATGGTGGTGACTGGGAGTTCTTATCGACAAGAATTACGTTGATACCCAGTTAACAAGTAACAATTACTTATCCACGTGTTCTCTAGTGCCCAGCCAGTAATAAATCGTCAACAATTGAAGCCACGACCCGTAATTACGCGTGTACAGCAGTGAACGCTTGGGACCGGCTGACGCGATCTCGGCAGACTTCAGTATTTAATACGCTCATGTAAGTATATATTTCTGGTCTGATGCATCACTCGAGATTGTATATTTATGAGTAGTCTGTCGTTAGGATGTGTAACCAACAACCCACAACGTTAGTAAAATTCTTATTTTTCTCGGTTTCATGAATACTTGAAATAATTCGTAGCCTAATCAATTGCTACTTTAATTCTCTTGATTGCAGCGTGTATACGAGGAGCCACAAGTTGTTTCTCATCAGTCGTGTTATTCACCTCGAGTTCTTTCTTTGTGAGATCCTGTGATCATGAGGACGAATGACGAAATGATGTTACAGAAATCGTCTTAAAGCTAAGACATTTTTCGTACAAATTTATTTAATGATTATTGTTTCCTAGATAATTCATATAGGATCTTTACAGTATATAATTATTGCCAGAATTTATGATTTGGTAATTAATGTGTTTTTGCTCTGACTGTTGCTCAGTAATTCATAATCTTAAATATTCATAATTTGAGTTATCATATCTTTGAATCTATTGTAGTTTAGATTTATCATGTTATTAACTCAACAATGAACTAGTGACGAACCACACTGGTTCCTAGATATATATGAACTTCTAGAAATAACCCCCCAATGTTGATATTTGAGGCTTTGGCTTTAATTATAATACAGTCTTTATTATTTCAAGTGATTATTCATTGAATTAGTTTCCATAGACACTGGTCCTCTAGTGTCATTCTAATGATCACTATTATTCGTTTTCCCTCTTTTCTCAAAAGTGGGTGGTCCTTCGATTTATTTAAATACAATAATCAATTAATTTAGTATATGAGTTCAAGCCCAAGATACCCAGCAAAACTCTCCTTCCAACAAGTTATACTTTAAGACATCAATGTTGTTCTCTAAGACATCAAAGATGCTCTCTAAATCATAAAAGTTATTCCCAGAGCTATCAAAGTTTTTCTTCATTCATCAAAGTTATTCTCAGAGTCATCAAAGGTCATCTCTAGCTCACCTTCGTTCATCAAAAGTTGTTCTTTAAGACACCTTTGCTCATCAAAGAACCTCACAATCTTCCATCAAGTTATTCTTTAAGATATCGTCAGTCATAAAATTTATCTCCAAAATGTAACTAGTTCACTTTTCATATCAAACCTGCAATTCTGTTAAAATATATTTTCTTAGTCACTTTACCTTAAAACTGTCCTCTGAACTACAATGCATAAACGTACCTAACCTATCTACCCCACCTAATGTTACTTACCTAAGATAACGATCCTAAACCTAACTTAACTTAACCTAACCTAATTTACCTAACCTACCTATCCTAACTTAACTAACCTAACTTACCTATCCAAACCTAACCTAACCTAACTTACCTTACCTACCTATCCTAACTTAACCTAACCTAACTTACCTATCCAAGCTTAACTAACCTAACATAACTTACGTTACCCAACCTAACTTACCTATCCTACCTCACCTATCTATTGTAACTTACCTATCCTAACTTAACCTAACCTAACTTACCTTACATTACCTAACTTACCTAACTTAACCTAACTTAACCTGCTTAACCTAACCTAACTTACCTAACCTAACTTAGCTTGTATAACCTAACCTAACCTAACATAACTTGCATAACCTAACCTTACCTAACATAACCTAACTTACCTAACGTAACTTAACCTATCTTAACCTGCTTAACCTAACATAACTTAACCTAACCTATCTTACCTAACCTAACTTACCTAACCTAACTTACCTAACCTAACTTAACCTAACTTAACTTGCATAACCTAACCTTACCTAACCTAACTTACCTAACCTAGCTTACATAACCTAACCTAACTTACATATCTTAATTTAACTAACCTAACCTAACCTATCCTAACTTAAAGTAAATTGCCTATCTTACATAACATAACTTACCCAAACTTATATAACTAACTTACCTAGGCTAACTCACCAAACCAGACATGACTTAACTTACATAATTATTCCTGCTTGTCTTTTGTGTTTTGTCAATGTCTCATAATCATTTGTACGTTTCAATAGTTTATTTCTCAAATGGTCATTTTTGCAATTCAAGGGTTATTTGTTAAAGATTGGGTGTTTAAGCATTTCTAAGGATTTTTGTTATATATGGGCATTTACTCATTTCAAGGGTTAATTTCTTAAATGGTCATTTTTGCATTTCAAGGGTTATTTGTTAAGTTCATCAAGTTGCTCATAAGTTGTATTTATTATGTTTGTTATAATTGTTCTTATTCTTCCACCCTTTAACATAACCTCTTGTAATCTTAGTGTATTTATTAGGTTTTTATCATATGTTCTTATTCCCCAAACCTTTAACCTAACCTTGCTGATGTAGTTTATTATGTTTTGACGTATTTGTTGAATATATAATCCTTTTCCTAACCTTTCAGATGTAGTTTTCTTTCTCCTTTTTGTATATTTTACCCAAACCCACTTAACCTTCCTTCCTTCTTTTACTTTGTTTTTACATATAAGTTTATTCTTTATCTTAGTAAATACAGGTATATATACAGGTAAATGCAGGTATAAAAAAAAATCCAAGATGTTTAAGCTCTATTCAGTTATAGTTGTGTGTGTGTGTAAACTAAAGTCTTTGAAAATGTAATAAGTTTTACAAAACGCGCTCAAGTGTCGCGTCAGACTAGAAATAAAAATGAATTTTGGAGAATTGATTTTTCATTCACCATCAACAGTGAAAAGAAACACAAGAAAGATCGAGAAACTTCGTGTTAGAATTATTAATCTTACTTTTTCGGTCATATTTAATATATATTTAATATATTATATATATATATATATATATATATATATATATATATATGAAACATTTATGATCGATGTTCCCTTCGGGAATCTTAATTTTAAGATAAATAGGAAAACCAAGGATATACTGAACATCTTGTTTCAGATTCTTTACTTTAAAATTCATAACGTTTCAAATACTTCTTGTATTCATCATCAGATCTAAAAGAAAATAGAAATCACAATCAAATAAGAGGCAAAACAAAGAACTCATACTGAATATGACTGCCTATCAAAGAAAGGAAATTATTAAAAAACAAAACACTTAAGCTTACTTAAAGTGATCAATACAAATAAAACTTATTAATTGTCAAAAAGCTAATTCAAAAACATTCAATTACAACAAGAATTTTATAACTACTACAACAAACCATACTATTAAACTTACGTGAAGTGATCAACTGGAATGAGACTTGATAGCTACAACATATATACTAAACACTATAACAAATATTCATATCATGACTACAAATCTACAAAAAATGTATATAAAAATACAAACAGAGTAAGCGACAAATATAAAATACTACTCAGAATCGTATAAAAACTCAAATATTAAATAAAACTAAATAACAAAAAATGTATATGTAACCTAAATAAAAAGATTATAATAGTGTACAATGTCAAGCCCGAAATAAGTAAGAAAAGGCAAAAACATTGTAGACTAAAGCAAAATTATAATAAAATTAAACTACCAGAATGAACTATAAAGCAAATTACAGGGCCTACTGTGCACTACACAGTGTACAATTGAACAGCCGAAAGGTTGCTATTTAATAAAGGCCGCAGCTCCTTTATATATAAGGATTCCATTATTCTCAAATCTGACTGGCCATTTATACAAGTGTCCAAAATTTTAAAATCAGATTCCAGCAGAGAATGATTAAACTCATAACAATGGTTTCTAATCTCCGAAAATGCTGGTTTAGACAATGGTAATCCAGTCCTAAAAGAAACTCCCCGGTGCTCAAGTATCCTAATCTTAAAGTTCCGAATGGAACTCCCGATATATCCAGCATTACAGCTGGAACAATTATATATATATACGATATTAGAGCACAAGGGGGTAGGCACTTTATCTTTAAATTTAAAATAAGAGCCTATGGTATTAGTGTTGACAAAGATAAATCTAAAGTCTACTTGAGGATAACAATGCTGCAACATTTTCCTCAGACGACTCCTTACAGAAAAACTAATCGTGCCATAGAATGGTAATTTAATATATTTAATATCCCTTTCTACTGTAGCATAATGGAATCCTTATATATAAAGGAGCTGCGGCCTTTATTAAATAGCAACCTTTCGGCTGTTCAATTGTACACTGTGTAGTGCACAGTAGGCCCTGTAATTTGCTTTATAGTTCATTCTGGTAGTTTAATTTTATTATAATTTTGCTTTAGTCTACAATGTTTTTGCCTTTTCTTACTTATTTCGGGCTTGACATTGTACACTATTATAATCTTTTTATTTAGGTTACATATACATTTTTTGTTATTTAGTTTTATTTAATATTTGAGTTTTTATACGATTCTGAGTAGTATTTTATATTTGTCGCTTACTCTGTTTGTATTTTTATATACATTTTTTGTAGATTTGTAGTCATGATATGAATATTTGTTATAGTGTTTAGTATATATGTTGTAGCTATCAAGTCTCATTCCAGTTGATCACTTCACGTAAGTTTAATAGTATGGTTTGTTGTAGTAGTTATAAAATTCTTGTTGTACTTGAATGTTTTTGAATTAGCTTTTTGACAATTAATAAGTTTTATTTGTATTGATCACTTTAAGTAAGCTTAAGTGTTTTGTTTTTTAATAATTTTCCTTTCTTTGATAGGCAGTCATATTCAGTATGAGTTCTTTGTTTTGCCTCTTATTTGATTGTGATTTCTATTTTCTTTTAGATCTGATGATGAATACAAGAAGTATTCGAAACGTTATGAATTTTAAAGTAAAGAATCTGAAACAAGATGTTCAGTATATCCTTGGTTTTCCTATTTATCTTAAAATATATATATATATATATATATATATATATATATATATATATATATATATATATTTAAACCGTAAGCATGAACAAATAGTTTTAATATATAAGGGAACAAATAATGTTATATAAGTCAATATATTAGCTATATCCCCAACAAATTGTAATCCAGTTTTTGAGTAACTAAATGTTTTAAAAATGTTTCAAACAGCTTTAGAACAATACTTACAATTTATATATGTAATGTACATAAATTTAATTTTTAAACATAAAAAATATTTTGTAATATATAAAAGAGAAACTTGTGTAAGAAATGGCAGCAATTGACATATTACATAAATATATACTTGTCCATTCTTGGGTTAAACGTTGCCCATGTGCTTGTTGATCCATACGCGCAACTTGTCTATCCCACAACGCTATTGAAACGTTAGTGAAGACTGCAACAATGATTTGTGTTTGCTGGGTAACTTTTAATACGACATATTTTTGTGAAAGTGTTAATTTTGAGTATAAACCTAACAGACCAGCGCCTAACCAGCATGGATCTTTGTTGAATATTGCAACTTCATTTTTAAAAAACTCGTGATTTTGGATATATACCTTTCAGACCCGTACCTAACCTGCTTGGATCTTTGTTGAATATTGTATTGATATTCTTAGAAAGTGTTGTTTGTTGAATATATACCTAACCTGCCTGTATCTATGTTCAATATCGTAGCTATATTGTTAGGAAAGTGTTTGTTTTTACTCATCAGCTAAGCCACACTCTACCTAACCTCTCTGGATCTTTGTTCCTGGCAACGTTAATGGTTTTGGACATGGACTCAGCCACCCTGAACCTAACCTGTCTTGACCTAACGTCAAATTTACCGTATTTTTGCGAAAGTGTTGTTTTTTTGCATCAACCTAGCCGCCCTGGACCTAACCTCTGATACCAACATCTTGGTTCAATATATCATCTTATTCTTAGCCATGTTTTTTGTTTTTGATTTTACATCAATGCAGCCAATCCATCACACCCTAACCCATATTACCTGGCGGATTAATGAAAATGTATTATTATTGGGAATTTTCTCTACATCAGTTCTACTTAACCAACCTTAACCACCCACACATCCCCTGGAGGGATATGTCAAGGATGTGACATACACTGTATCCGCGACGGTGAGGGAGTGACACGATACTGAGGCTATGCCATGGGTTTGGTCTTGCAGTCAACAATCGCAACATGCTAACAGTCAAGGACAATTCCCAAACTAATTTAATTTCAGCTGACAAACTCATAGAGCATTCAACGCAACTTCTGCCGGAACTTTGGGGTGTGAAGCAACAGACCTCACACTGTCCACTGTCCAGCCTTTAAAGCCAACACACAGGGTGTGCATATATGAAATTAGATGAAAACTAATTTTAGCTTCAGATATTATTGAGAATCATGCAAGGAATATTGGAGGAATACGTGAAAACTTCCATGTAACTTAGTTTAATTGCAATAAAATTTGCAGGTTACTTGGAGGCATTTGTGTGGCGTTGAGTGATAGGGTGAAGTTCACCCCATCAGATGAGGTAAATGGTTACATTGATTTCCGTTATGTATCATAACGGAAAGAGAGCCCTCACTGTTGGGGGTGGTGTGAGGGAAGAGAGCCCTATTGCAGCAAGAGAAAGCACATCATCCATGGGTGTTGATTAGGACCAGTACTGCTCGTCTGATGGTCAATCAGCATCGCTAGCCGAGGCAATGTCCGCACGGAGAAATTAGAACTTGGGCAGTACTCCACTTTCCCCATTGACGATAACATCTATTCTAGGCTGGCAGTCGACGACATAATCGACCTAAGTAATGCTCCACTCCGCGTTACAGTGTGATGGCTCGACGTATTCAGCCCGTCCTCCAAACAAAGACCCAAAAGTGATTCAATGCACCCGCCAAATCCCCTGTTTATGAATGAAAAGCGGTTTACACACGACTCAACTGTTGACGTTCGAACACTTCCGGAATAAGTGTTTCACTGACGAATTTTGTTCGCACCACAATGCTGTAAATGCTTCACCCACGTACTACAAATACAAATAATCGCCAACAGAACCTGAACACCTAACCTAAACATGCACAATATGCTAATATATTATAATATTAATTTATATTTGAGAAAATTCCCATTTTGAATGAACAGCATGTAAAAATTTATGACTGCATCTGTGGGGTCGAGCGCTGGATGTAATGGACTTGAGTCGAGGACCCGTTGGACGTATTAGGGGTTTAAGAGTGTCTCACGCGGAGGATGTGTACAGAGTGTTGGAACCGCGTTGAAGGTGACGCTGGAGGGAGTTACGTGAACTAGTAGACCGTGATAATAGTCCGATGAAGTGATAGCACTTTCTGCTGTGTACTGACTGTCTGGTGACAGGTATTGAATTATATGTACTGAGAATTAACTTGTGTGTACGTGTACGTATAATTGTAAATAAGTGTCTTTTGTTGTTTTAGATTTAGCTACTCAGAACGAAATGTCCATGTAGCACGGGCAATGGTGAGCCCGTAATAAGTGTCTTTGGATAATACAGATAATATAGCCGCATTGGTTCATTTTTCCAAAGATTTCAGTTCATGGTCAAAGTTGGGCTCAGCCTTATAAAGTATATCGCACCTGACGTGGGACAGGCTGGGCCAAGCTGGGCCAAGCAGGGCCAAGCTAGGCTAGGCTAGGCCAGGCTAGGCCAGGCTAGGCCAGGCTAGGCCAGGCTAGGGCAAGCAAGGCCAGGCTAGGGCAGGCTGGGCCAGGCTAGGCCAGGCTGGAGATTTACCTGACAAAGCAATATGAAATGAGACGTCGTTGGCACCAATTAGAATTACTACTGGATTAACTACAGCGTTAAATGTGTTGGGTCTGCTCCTCGGCAGGAAGTTAGAGCCCAACAGTGTCGCGACGTGTGCTTGCAGGCAGCCGTGCAGTCATGTACTTGCAGGCAGCCGTGCAGCCATGTGCTTGCAGCCAGGCGTGCAGTCATGTGCTTGCACACAGACGTGCAGTCATGTGCTTGCAGGCAACCATGCAGTCATGTGCTTGCAGGCAGCCGTGCAGTCATGTGCTTGCAGGCAGGCGTGCAGTCATGTGCGTGCAGTCATGTGCTTGCAGCCAGCCGTGCAGTCATGTGCTTGCAGCCAGCCGTGCAGTCTTGTGCTTGCAGGCAGCCGTGCAGTCATATGCGTGCAGTCATGTGCTTGCAGGCAACCGTGCAGTCATGTGCTTGCAGGCAACCGTGCAGTCATGTGCTTGCAGGCAGGCATGCAGTCATGTGCTTGCAGGCAGGCGTGCAGTCATGTGCTTGCAGGCAGGCGTGCAGTCATGTGCTTGCAGGTAGCCGTGTACTCCTCTTGTGCTTGCAGGCAGCCGTGCACTTCTCTTGTGTTTGCAGGCAGCCGTGCACTCATGTGCTTGCAACTGCTGTGCACTCGTGTGCTCGCAGGCAGCCGTGCAGTCATATATTTGCTGTCAGACATGCAATTATGTGCTTGCAGCCAGCCGTGCAGTCATGTGCTTGCAGCCAGTCGAACAGTCATGTGCTTGCAGCCAGCTGTATCTTCATGTGCTTGCAAGCAGCTGTTCAGTCATGTGCTTGCAGCCAGCCGTGCAGTCATGTGCTTGCATCCAGCCGTGCAGTCATGTGCTTGCAGGCAGCTTTGCAGTCATGTGCTTGCAGGCAGCCGTGTAGTCATGTGCTTGCAGCCAGCCGTGCAGTCTTGTGCTTGCAGGCAGCCGTGCAGTCATGTGCTTGCAGGCAGTCGTGCAGTCATGTGCTTCCAGCCAGCTGTGCAGTCATGTGCTTGCAGCCAGCCGTGCAGTCATGTGCTTGCAGGCAGCCGTGCAGTCGTGTGCTTGCAGGCAGCCGTGCAGTCGTATGTTTGCAGGCAGCCGTGCAGTCATGTGTTTTCAGCCATGCGTGCAGTCATGTGCTTGCAGCCAGCCGTGCAGTCATGTGCTTGCAGCCAGTCGTGCTGTAATGTGCTTGCAACCAGCCGTGGAGTCATGTACTTGCAAGCAGCTGTGCAGTCATGTGCTTGCAGGCAGCTTTGCAGTCATGTGCTTGTAGGCAGCGTTGCAGTCATGTGCTTGCAGCCAGCCGTGCAGCCTTGTGCTTGCAGGCAGCCGTGCAGTCATGTGCTTGCAGCCAGCCGTGCAGTCATGTGCTTGCAGGCATTCGTGCAGTCATGTGCTTGCAACCAGCTGTGCAGTCATGTGCTTGCAGCCTGGCGTGCAGTCTTGTGTTTGCAGGCAGCCGTGCAGTCATGTGATTGCAGGCAGCCGTGCAGTCATGTGCTTGCAGCCAGCCGTGCAGTCATGTGCTTGCAGCCAGCCGTGCAGTCTTGTGCTTGCAGGCAGCTGTGTAGTTATGTGCTTGAAGCCAGCTGTGCAGTCATGTGCTTGCAGACCGTCGTGCAGTCATGTGCTTGCAGGCAGCCGTGCGCTTCTCATGTGCTTTCAGGCAGCCATGCGCTCCTCTTGTGCTTTCAGGCAGCCAATGCACTCCTCTTGTGCTTGAAAGCAGCCATGCACTCTTGTGCTTTCAGGTAGCCGTGCACTCATCTGCTTGCAAGCAGACATGCACTCAAGTGCTTACAGGCAGTCGTGCACTCTTCTTGTGCTTGCAGGCAGCCGTGTACTCTTGTGCTTGCAGGCAGCCGTGCATTTCTCTTGTGTTTGCAGGCAGCCGTGCACTCATGTGCTTGCAGGCAGCCGTGCACTCTTGTGCTCGCAGGTAGCCGTGCAGTCATGTTCTTGCAGCCTGCCATGCAGTCTTGTGCTTGCAGGCAGCCGTGCTTGAAGCCAACTGTACAGTCATGTTCTTGCAGCCAGCTGTGCAGTTATGTGCTTGCAGACAGTCGTGCAGTCATATATTTGCAGGCAGCTGTGCGCTTCTCTTGTGCTTCAGGCAGCCGTGCGCTCTTCTTATGCTGCAGGCAGCCATGCACTCTTGTGCTTTCTTGAATGTGCACTCATGTGCTTGCAGGAGCAATGCCCTCTAGTTCTTACAGGCAGTCGTGCACTCTTCTGTGCTTGCAGGCAGCCGTGCACTCCTTGTGCTTGCAGCCAGCCATGCACTCTTGCGCTTTCTTGAATGTGCAACTCATGTGCTTGCAGGGAGCAATGCCCTCTTAACTTACAGGCAGTCGTGCACTCTTCTTGTGCTTGCAGGCAGCCGTGCACTCCTTG
>WNGS01164375.1:41720-59482 GCA_020271785.1 Procambarus virginalis
TCCCTCAAGATCACCTGTCCCTCTCGGTCACCTGTCCCTCACGGTCACCTGTCCTCCACGGTCACCTGTACCTCACGTTAACCTGTCCCCCATGGTCACCTGTCCCTCACGGTCACCAGTCTCCCACGGTCACCTGTACCTCACGGTCACCTGTACCTCGTGGTCACCTGTCCCTCACGGTCACCAGTCTCCCACGGTCACCTGTCCCTCACGGTCACCTGTCCCCCACGGTCACCTGTCCCTCGTGGTCACCTGTCTTCCGTTGTCACCTGTACCCCACGGTCACCTGTCCCCCACGGTCACCTGTCCCCCACGGTCACCTGTCCCCACCGTTCACCTTTCCCCACGATCACCTGTCCCTTGCAGTCACCTGTCCCTCATGGTCACCTTTCTCTGGCAGTCACCTGTTCTCTGTGGTCACCTGTTCCCCGTGGTCACCTGTCCATCGTGGTCACTTGTCGCTCGCGGTCACCTGTCACTCACGGTCTCCTGTCCTCCACGGTCACCTGTCCCTCACGGTCACCTCTCCTCCACGTTCACCTGTGCGTCACTGTCACCTGTCCCTCACAGTCACCTGTCCCTCACGGTCACCTGTCCCTCACGGTCACCTGTCCCTCACGATCACCTGTCTCTCACGGTCACCTGTCCCCCTTGGTCACCTGTCCCTCTCGGTTATCTGTCGCTCACGATCACCTGTCCCCCACGGTCACCTGTCGTCCACCGTCACCTGTCCCTCACGGTCACCTGTCCCCCACGGTCACCTGTCCCTCACGGTCACCTGTCCCTCACGGTCACCTGTCCCACACGGTCATCTGTGCCTCACGGTCACCTGTGTCCCTCACGGTCACCTGTCCCTCACTGTCACCTGCCCCCTGTGGTCACCTGTCCCCCATGGTCACCTGTCCCTCTCGGTCACCTGTGCCTCACGGTCACCTGTCCGTCACGGTCACCTGTTCCTCACGGTCAACTGTGTCCCTCACGGTCACCTGTCCTTCACGGTCACCGGTTGCTCACAGTCACCTGTCCTTCACGTTCACCTGTGCCTCACGGTCACCTGTCCCTCACAGTCACGTGTCCCTCACGGTCACCTGTCCTTCACGGTCACTTGTCCCCCATGGTCACCTGTCCCACTCGGTCACCTGTCCCTCACGGTCACCAGTCTCCCACGGTCACCTGTCCCTCACGGTCACCTGTCCCTCACGGTCACCTGTCCCCCACGGTCACCTGTCCCCCACGGTCACCAGTCTCCCACGGTCACCTGAACCTCACGGTCACCTATACCTCGTGGTCACCTGTCCCTCACGGTCACCTGTCCTCCACGGTCACCTATCCTTCAAGGTCACCTGTCCCTCTCGGTCACCTGTCCCTCACGGTCACCAGTCTCCCACGGTCACCTGTACCTCACGGTAACCTGTCCCCCATGGTCACCTGTCCCTCTCGGTCACCTGTCCCTCACGGTCACCAGTCTCCCACGGTCACCTGTACCTCACGGTCACCTGTACCTCGTGGTCACCTGTCCCTCACGGTCACCTGTCCCCCACGGTCACCTGTCCCTCGTGGTCACCTGTCTTCCGTTGTCACCTGTACCCCACGGTCACCTGTCCCTCACGGTCACCTGTCCCCCACGGTCACCTGTCCCTCGTGGTCACCTGTCCCTCACGGTCACCTGTCCCCACCGTTCACCTGTCCCTCACGGTCACCTGCCCCTCGGGGTCACCTGTCCCTTGCAGTCACCTGTCCCTCATGGTCACTTTTCTCTGGCAGTCACCTGTCCTCTGTGGTCACCTGTTCCCCGTGGTCACCTGTCCATCGTGGTCACTTGTCGCTCGCGGTCACCTGTCACTCACGGTCTCCTGTCCTCCACGGTCACCTGTCCCTCACGGTCACCTTTCCTCCACGTTCACCTGTGCGTCACTGTCACCTGTCCCTCACGGTCACCTGTCCCTCTCGGTCATCTGTCGCTCACGATCACCTTTCCCCCACGGTCACCTGTCGTCCACCGTCACCTGTCCCTCACGGTCACCTGTCCCTCACGGTCACCTGTCCCCCACGGTCACCTGTCCCACACTGTCACCTGTACCCCACAGTCACCTGTCCCCCACGGTCACCTGTCCCTCACGGTCACCTGTCCCTCACGGTCACCTGTCCCTCACGGTCATCTGTGCCTCACGGTCACCTGTGTCCCTCACGGTCACCTGTCCCTCACGGTCACCTGCCCCCCGTGGTCACCTGTCCCCCATGGTCACCTGTCCCTCTCGGTCACCTGTGCCTCACGGTCACCTGTCCGTCACGGTCACCTGTTCCTCACGGTCAACTGTGTCCCTCACGGTCACCTGCCCCCGTGGTCACCTGTCTCTCACGGTCACCTGTCCCCCACGGTCACCTGCCCCCTGTGGTCACCTGTCCCCACGGTCACCTGTCCCTCACGGTCACCTGTCCCCCATGGTCACCTGTCCCTCACGGTCACCTGTCCCTCACGGTCACCTGTCTCCCACGGTCACCTGTACCTCACGGTCACCTGTCCCTCGTGGTCACCTGTCCCTCACGGTCACCTGTCCCCACGGTCACCTGTCCCATATGGTCACCTGTCCCTCACGGTCACCTGTCTCCCACGGTCACCTGTCCCTCATGGTCACCTGTCCCCCGTGGTCACCTGTCCCTCTCGGTCACCTGTCCCTCACGGTCACCTGTCCCTCACGGTCACCTGTCCCTCACGGTCACCTGTCCCTCACGATCACCTGTCCCTCACGGTCACCTGTCCCCCTTGGTCACCTGTCCCTCTCGGTCATCTGTCGCTCACAGTCACCTGTCCCCACGGTCACCTGTCATCAACCGTCACCTGTCCCTCACGGTTACCTGTCCCTCACGGTCACCTGTCCCGCACGATCACCTGTCCCCCACGGCCACCTGTTCCTCACGGTCACCTGTCCCTCACGGTCAACTGTCCCCCGTGGTCACCTGTCCCTCACGGTAACCTCTCCCCCACGGTCACCTGTCCATCACGGTCACCTGTCCATCACGGTCAACTGTGTCCCTCACGGTCACCTGCCCCCCGTGGTCACCTTTCTTTCACGGTCACCTGTCCCCCACGGTCACCTGTTCCTCACGGTCACCTGTCTCCCACGGTCACCTGTGCCTCACGGTCATCTGTCCCTCACGGTCACCTGTCCCTCACGGTCACCTGTTCCTCACGGTCACCTGTCGTTTCACGGTCACCTGTTCCTCATGGTCACCTGTGCCCCTTCGGTCACCTGTCCTCCACGGTCACCTGTCCCTCACGGTCTCCTGTTCCTCACGGTCACCTGTCCCTCACGGTCACCTGTCCATCACGGTCACCTGTCCATCACGGTCAACTGTGTCCCTCACGGTCACCTGCCCCCCGTGGTCACCTTTCTTTCACGGTCACCTGTCCCCCACGGTCACCTGTTCCTCACGGTCACCTGTCTCCCACGGTCACCTGTGCCTCACGGTCATCTGTCCCTCACGGTCACCTGTCCCTCATGGTCACCTGTTCCTCACGGTCACCTGTCGTTTCACGGTCACCTGTTCCTCATGGTCACCTGTGCCCCTTCGGTCACCTGTCCTCCACGGTCACCTGTCCCTCACGGTCTCCTGTTCCTCACGGTCACCTGTCCCTCACGGTCACCTGTCCCCCGTGGTCACCTGTCCCTCTCGGTCACCTGACCCTCACGGTCACCTGTCCCCCACGGTCACCTGTCCCTCGTGGTCACCTTTCTCCCGTGGTCACCTGTCCCCCGTTGTCACCTGTCCCTCCACGGTCACCTGTCCCTCACGGTCACCTGTCCCTCGCGGTCACCTTGTCCCTCGCGGTCACCTGTCCCTGGCAATCACCTGTCCCTCACGGTCACCTGTCCTCCGTGGTCACCTATTCTCCCACGGTCACCTGTCCCTCACGGTGACCTGTCTTCCGTGGTCACCTGTCCCCCACGGTCACCTGTCCCTCACGGTGACCTGTCCCTCACGTTGACCTGTCCCTCGCCGTCACCTGTCCCTCGTGGTCACCTGTCCCTTACAGTCACTTGTTCCCCGCGGTCACCTGTCTCCTACAGTCTCCATGGCTTGGTGCCTTCTCTCGATAATTACCCACTACCTACTACCAGGATGCACTACCGCAACCTTAAACAAAAATTAATATAATATAATTATTATACTTTTTATTGTCAGGATGAGCGAGCTTGGGCCACAGCTGTAGTTCTGGCCTTACTGGAGAGGAAGTTTGAGCACGCTCGTGGGAAGTGGGGCTTGATGGCTGTGAAGGCTCGTCTCTTTATATCAACAACTTTGGAGGATGCGGACATTCTTGTCAACATCGCTCTGTCTATATTTGATGCTCAACAGTAGCCTCATAGTGACATGATGTGGGGGAAACACATATTTTGTTGTGTTCATTAGCAGTCTGTATTTTGTATTTAATGGGGCCTCGATTCACCAATAATATCTAGCTGCTTCATGGAGAGGACACTACAGGAGGCACTCCTGGAGGCACTCCTGGAGGCACTCCTGGAGGCACTACAGGAGGCACTCCTGGAGGCACTACAGGAGGTACTCCAGGAGGCACTGCAGGAGGCACTCCTGGAGGCACTACAGGAGGTACTCCTGGAGGCACTACAGGAGGTACTCCTGGAGGCACTACAGGAGGTACTCCTGGAGGCACTACAGGAGGCACTCCTGGAGGCACTGCAGGAGGTACTCCTGGAGGCACTACAGGAGGCACTCCTGGAGGCACTACAGGAGGCACTCCTGGAGGCACTACAGGAGGCACTCCTGGAGGCACTACAGGAGGTACTCCTGGAGGCACTACAGGAGGTACTCCTGCAGGCACTACAGGAGGCACTCCTGGAGACACTGCAGGAGGTATTCCTGGAGGCACTCCTGGAGGCACTGCAGGAGGCACTCCTGGAGACACTGCAGGAGGTATTCCTGGAGGCACTCCTGGAGGCACTGCAGGAGGCACTACAGGAGGTACTACAGGAGGTACTCCTGGAGGCACTACAGGAGGTACTCCTGGAGGCACTACAGGAGGCACTCCTGGAGGCACTACAGGAGGTACTCCTGGAGGCACTACAGGAGGCACTACAGGAGGCACTACAGGAGGCACTCCTGGAGGCACTACAGGAGGCACTACAGGAGGCACTCCTGGAGGCACTACAGGAGGCACTCCTGGAGGCACTACAGGAGGCACTACAGGAGGCACTACAGGAGGCACTACAGGAGGCACTACAGGAGGTACTCCTGGAGGCACTACAGGAGGCACTCCTGGAGGCACTACAGGAGGTACTCCTGGAGGCACTACAGGAGGTACTCCTGGAGGCACTACAGGAGGCACTCCTGGAGGCACTACAGGAGGCACTCCTGGAGGCACTACAGGAGGCACTACAGGAGGCACTACAGGAGGCACTCCTGGAGGCACTCCTGGAGGCACTACAGGAGGCACTACAGGAGGCACTACAGGAGGTACTCCTGGAGGCACTACAGGAGGCACTCCTGGAGGCACTACAGGAGGCACTCCTGGAGGCACTACAGGAGGTACTCCTGGAGGCACTACAGGAGGTACTCCTGGAGACACTACAGGAGGCACTCCTGGAGGCACTACAGGAGGTACTCCTGGAGGCACTACAGGAGGTACTCCTGGAGACACTGTAGGAGGTACTCCTGGAGGCACTACAGGAGGTACTCCTGGAGGCACTACAGGAGGCACTCCTGGAGACACTGTAGGAGGTACTCCTGGAGGCACTACAGGAGGTACTCCTGGAGGCACTACAGGAGGCACTTCTGGAGACAATGTAGGAGGTACTCCTGGAGGCACTACAGGAGGTACTCCTGGAGACACTGTAGGAGGTACTCCTGGAGGCACTACAGGAGGTACTCCTGGAGACACTGTAGGAGGTACTCCTGGAGGCACTACAGGAGGTACTCCTGGAGGCACTGCAGGAGGCACTCCTGGAGGCACTATAGGAGGCACTGCAGGAGGCACTCCTGGAGGCACTGCAGACTTCAGAAAGAGACTTCCTAATACTTTATTGAGAATCCTGCTCTGTGCTATTTGCCATTAGTTATATTATCCACACTTTATTGAATATTATCCACACTGTGTTGTTATGATATCCTCCCTATATTGTTATATTATCCACCACTATTATTTATTATCTACACTGTGTTGTTATGATATCCTCACTATACAGGAGATGAGTCACAAAACGTGGCTAAAGTATGTTGACCAGACCACACACTAGAAGGTGAAGGACGACGACGTTTCGGTCCGTCCTGGACCATTCTCAAGTCGATTGTGATGAGGAAGTAGAGACAGGCAATAAATAGGCAAAAGAGAGGTGAGGAGCAAAGGTGTAGTAGAGGGGATAGTAGTAGGAAAATAAAACTGCAGAAGGCCTATTGGCCCATACGAGGCAGCTCCTATTATAACCACCGAATGAGAAGGAGATAGGAATAGGAATAAGAAGAGATAGCAAGGGAACGTAGAGGACAATGAACAGAAAAAAGAGAGAAGAGAGAAAGAAAAGGAAGAGAATGAAAGATAAATGGAAGGGTAAGCTTATGTTAGGTCACGTTTGTTAGAAAGATTAGAGCATTTGAGTATATACTGTGAAAGGGAAGAGTCCACAGCAACAAAGCCAGGACTCAAGTTCATGTTGGGTACATTGTGTATTAGAGCCGATTTCACAAGACGGCGTCTGTGTAGAGTAGAGGCAGGAAGATTATTTTGGAGGAAGACCAATCAATGGGATGATTAGAATCCCTCACATGGCAGAAGAGAGCATTGTTAGTGTCTGCAGACTTAACACTTCTCTTGTGTTCTTTAAGTCTGTCATTCAGTGTACGGCCAGTTTCGCCAAAGTATTGGAGAGGACAAGATGAACAGGAAATAGAGTAGACACCAGCAGCATTAGAAGCAGGAGGAGCAGTGTGAACTAGATTGCTACGAAGTGTGTTAGTTTGTCGAAAGGCGAGTTTAATGTCAAGAGGACGAAAGGTATTGGTAAAAGTTTTGAGTTCAGATATGAAGGGAAGGCATAGTACAGTGCTACTAGTGTTGGAAGCAGGTTTAGGATGAAAGAAATTTCGTTTAGCTTGAGAGTGGGCACAGTTGATGAAATGCAAAGAGTAACCAAGGCGAGAGAGAATGATTGTAGATAAAGGAAATTCAGAATCAAGAAACTGAGGGTCGCTGATGCGTAGAGCGCGGAGGAGAGAGAGACGAGGNCTATATATATATATATATTATATTATATATATATATATATATATATATATATATATATATATATATATAGGGGTACCACCTCTGGTGCAAGTGTAGGGACCCATAGCCTCGGAGAAGAAAATAAAGAGTACTCAGAGAAGACCTTGTGGATCCTCACTGAACACTTTGATATTTTCTTCTCCTACCACCCCTATTCTTTTTGTATGTGTGTATATTTATCTAACTTTATTTGAAAATGTCATTACACAAAAAGTTACAATATTGATTACATGCAGGGTACAAGGCTGCTTGTCACAATTTGAAAGCTCCTCCAGCTCCTCAGATGGCGGGCAGGAACCATGGATGCAGTGAGCATTTCCTCTCTGGATTGCCACACTGGCGCTGAAAAAGAAAACTGGCAGCTCTAGGGTCTCTAGTTGTTTCGATTAGCTTAGACCCCAACTCCTTCAAAAAGCTAGCAGCACTTTTACCCCAGGCACCAAGTGTCTCTGAGGCAATGGGGACAAAATTGTAGTGGTGCTCAAGGTCTCTGTATTTACGTGACTTGGCCGCTTCCCGGTTGGCAGCTCCTCCTGCTTGAGTAGCACTGAAGTCAACATAGGTATTGGCTAAAGTTGAGACGCAAGTGTAGTCCCACACCAACTGTCTACCATTCTTCCAGGGGTTCACCGTGATTCCATCTGGGCGACCGACAGGCTCATTAGAGTTGCGGGACATTAGGTAGCGGGGCTCTCTCTCTGCTGGACAGCCGGCTGTGGTAAGGCTTCTCTTAATAATGTCATTGACCTCGCCGTGTCTTGCATGCCATCCTCCTGTCCTTTGGCAGAGAAGGACCATGCCGTCCGTACCTGTCGGCCTCTGCCTCGCCGCAAATACACCTGTATTCGGTGTGGATTGGGGCAGCGAGACGGAGAGCCACGGCAATTCGGAGGGCCTGCGGTGTGAGACGGGTGCCGGTTGCTGACATTGGGATTGCTAATAGGAAATCACCTGCATGGGGAGCTGCTACTGCTCTAAGTCGGGCAGTGTCATGTGGTGTTGTCGCAGCTTCTAGCAAAGTCGCAGCTTCTTGGTCGGCAATGGGGCGATCCCAGCTGGATTGCTTATGGGCTTCAGAAGGCGTGGTTGGGGTGCTGGTCCTGCGAGAGAGACCCATTTGGTTGTGCAGTCTGTGAAGCTGGGATCATGTACCCCTGCCTGTTGAACTAGGTGCTCAGGTAGGATTTCCTTCACCAAGTTGTCAGACCCCACTGAAGAGGACAGGAACGCTGGTACAGCAATTTGTGTTGCTGTGCGCACGCCAAGGCCCCCGAGTCTGACAGGAAGGGAGGCCTGTTTCCACTGCGAGTTGCTGAGGGAAAGATTGAGGGCTTTTTCTAGTGTGATTTCAGCAAGCTGTCGTACTCTTCTAATTTAATATTGTTGAAAGATGGCGAACATCTTAGAAAGTAGGTCAGCCTGGGGAGGGACAAGCATCTGGTGATGAGGTAAAGTGCATCATGGGCATCGATGTCTTCAATCCTCTCGTTCATTCTCTTCAGGTCAGTGATCTTCTTACCAAGGACCTCGTCGATGGCATTCCTTCCAAGAGGAGCACCTAGGAGTGTATATATATATATATATATATATATATATATATATATATATATATATATATATATATATATATATATATATATATATATATATATATATATATATATATATATATATATATATATATATATACAAAGAGTACAGACGTTATGAAGTGTTTGTTGTGTTATTTTGCAGGGTCCTTGCTATTTCAGGTTGGCTGCTCCTAGTTCCTCTTCAAGTAATGAGGTTTACCACCGTATACCTGTAACATTGTGTAACAAAGTACGATGGAAAACTGTAACGATTGTATGTTATTATTTCATCTGGGTGAGTGGCAGTGTTGTTGTTCTCAGGTTCGTGACCTGAAAGAGGTTTAAACGGTGTCCATCGTTTCCTGTCATCATTTAGCAATGACGACAGGAAATGGAACAAATGATGACGTCACTTAGAGGCCATCGTTTTCTCCGATCATGTCTTTTGAGGCGACTACATGGCGGGGCCTGTCCGGCACCAGATTCACGAACCGTTACGCAAGCACTTACGAACGTGTTCTTTTTTCCTCAATCTATGACGGCTTTGTTAACATTTATTAAACAGTTTACCAGCATGAAAACTTGCCAATCAACTGATGTTATTGTTATAAATGGTCTTCTGGTGCTTCGGAGCTCATTAACTGTTTAATAATTGTAAACAAAGCTGTCAAAGATTGAGAAAAGCTGTACAGGTTATTAAGTGCTTGCGTAACTGCTTCATTAATCTGGCTCAGGGGTTTCCGGTTATGGCCGGCTCTAATATCAGCTGACCAGAGCCGAAAATTCTTCCTTCACTTTGCCAGTATATGCTCCAGTGCTCACGTGTTGCTTTAGACAGTGATTCCAATGTAACTGTTGGTGTCCAATGTCATTACTCTTGCAAAGACTGTATAATATTGTCAAGTCCATCTTTATTCCCTCCCACCCACTTAATTACATATTTTTTTTTTTAAATCAAATTCAAAATTTTATCATGTACTCTTGTCACTCATTTTGTCCAGGTCAAAATAAGAGCTTCTAAATTCAACCATTGCTGGCCATTCATGCTGACTATCACTTTGTTATTGTGGTTGGCAGTTATAAACACTAGTCCTGTGCATCACCTGTATAAACACTAGTCATGTGTATCTCAGTTATAAACACTAGTCCAGTGTATCTCAGTTATAAACACTAGTCCTGTGTGTCTTCCGGGGTAAACTTGTGTATCGCTGTGAAATTTTACTAAGGTATACAGGCAACTTTATCACCAAATATAGTGTACTTTCAGCTGGGTGTTCTCTACACACATTCAGTTTACATAAAATATATAATGTTTGTTTTGGTATTTTGCAGATGGGTTTAAAATATAGGAAAGCTCCTCCTAGTTCCTATTCAAATCAGCAGAATAATATAACAGGTCTCCAAGTACAACCTGAGAATGTATGCATAATGTTGTTGTTTTATAAATTAGAATGTACAGCATGTATGCATATACACCTCGAGATGTGTTCTAAAGTCTGTTTTGGTGTTTGTGTTATAACAACGTGTTATAGCACCATAGTTTACATCTCCCCGTCAACAGTGCTGGTATTCTGACAACTGCACTATCGACCGTCTATATTGATAGTGCAATGGTTGCAGTACCAGCGCTGATATACACAATGCTGTCGCTGTTATATAACTTGTTCAATGAAGTAGTGGTAAGTGTGACTGGAAGCAATCACATTTGATTTTTTCAATGATCGCTTCCAGTCACACTTACCCTTACTTCTTGACTGTGTACTTAGTATGCGTATGACTGTGTATTTAGTATGTGTAAAATAGTCAATAATCTAAACTCAGTACCAAACGAGTTGTATAGAATCGGTTCAATGTGGAATAATTAATTACGGACACACTTATAATATGACTTGGTCTCCCTAGATCCTAAATGTTCTTTGTCTCTGGTCTATGATCAGAGACAAAGCAGCTGACTAGGCTACCTTAATTGTCTCTGTTCTGTATTTCGGTTGATATAACTTAAATACATAACTTAAAGTAGGTAATTAGGCAAAATGTTATTGGTTTTCTAATCTTTCAAGATGAACTCAAGAGAAATTCGACAATGGTATGCTTCGATAACCATAACTCGTGTATTGCAGGCAGAGGACGATAAGAAAGCAGAATTCAACATTTTGAAACGTGGATCCGATGCTGATCTTCAGAAGATTGTAAACTTACAATATTTTGATGGTTCGTGGCTACCCAAGGACTTTCTCGGACTCCTTGCACTGCCTTGTGATCGTATCCTTGCCCTTGGTCACATACCAGTAAGTCAATTTAAATTTCATGATTGAATATACGTTATAAACCACAATGAGATCATCACAGTGAGATAGATCTATGAGAAAATATTGCAAGATGATGAAGACATCGCAGTTCAAACAGAAGTGCGTGTGCCAGGAGACATTAGGAACGAGAATTTGATCCCATCACAAGGCTCCAATATTTCCTAATTAACATTTTAAACTCACACGTTAGTTATGGTGATGTTATTTATAAAACGGTGTGTGTTCTTAAAGCAGATTTGGATGATTGTATCAGCCTTCCTCACCAACTCGTCCTCCTAATAGAACATCGCATTTTGACGTATACTTTACCTCAGGCCAAAAATTGTCTTGCTAGAAAATGGAAGCGGCTCCCGAAAGGGATGTACTGTACTGTGTTTTCTGGTTTGGGTCCTATGGTGGGTTAGGATAAGAGCACTTTAGTATGACAGTTTCTCGGCGCTGGAAACATTCATGAGAACAGGGATAACATAGAGATAAATTATATTTGAAATATTAATTTTTCTCTTTCAAGAGGCTGGGAAAGTGGACATCTCTCTCCACTCTCATATCTCTCTCCTCTCTTCCTTCCTGTCTTCCTTCCTGTCTCTCCTTTATTTTTTAAGCTAAGACAAGGGTTCATAAGGGCTGTCGAATGACATACCTAGTGAAACTGCAAGCATTAGCTGTTATCCTACCTCAGCTCATCTAAATCCTGCACCTAGATAAACCTGATGCTTATTTCATGAGAATGTACTTTGAAACTATCCCGTAGGGTGAGGAACTTTATGAACTTTAACAAATAACCCTTGAAATGCAAAAATTACCATTTGAGAAATTAACCCTTGAAACGAGTAAATGCCCATATATAACAAAAATCCTTTGAAATGCTTAAACACCAAATCTTTAACAAATAGCACTTGAAATGCAAAAATGACCATTTGAGAAATTAAACCTTGAAACGAACAAATGAATATGAGACATTGATTGACGAAACACAAGAGACAAGCAGGAATAATTATGTAAGTTAGGTTATGTCTGGTTGGACTAAGTAAGTTAGGTTACATCAGTTTGGGTATGTAAGGTTATGTTAAGTAATTTACTTTAAGTTAGGTTACGTTAAGTTAGGTTAAGTTAGGTTAGGTTAGGTTATGTAAGCTAGGATGGGTAAATTAGGTTAGGTTATACAAGATAAGTTAGGTTAGATTAAGTTAGGTTAGGTTAGGTTATGTAAGCTAGGTTGGGTAAGTTAGGTTAGGTTATGCAAGATAAGTTAGGTTACATTAGGTTAGGTTATGCAAGTTAAGTTAGGTTAGGTTATGCAAGTTAAGTTAGGTTAGGTTATGCAAGCTAAGTTAGGTTAGGTAAGTTAGCTTAGGTTATGCAGGTTAAGTTAGGTTAGGTAAGATAGGTTATGTTAGGTAAGGTTAGGTTATGCAAGTTAAGTTAGGTTAGGTTATGCAAGCTAAGTTAGGTTAGGTAAGTTAGGTTAGGTAAGTTAGGTTAAGTTAGGTTAGGTTAGGTTAGGTAAGTTAGGTTAGGTTATGTAAGCTAGGTTAGGATAGGTTAGGTTAGGTAGGTTAAGTTAGGTTAGGTTATGCAAGTTATGTTAGGCTAGGTTAGCTTAGTTAAGTTAGGTAAGGTTAGGTAAGTTAGGTTAGGTTAGGTAAGTTAGGTTAAGTTAGGTAAGATAGGTAAGGTAAGGTAAGTTAGGTTAGGTTATGTTTGGATAGGTAAGTTAGGTTAGTTAAGTTAGGATAGGTTGGTTATGTAAGTTAGGTTAGGTAAAGTTAGGTTAGGTTAGGTAAGGTAAGGTAAGTTAGGTTAGGGTTAGTTAAAGTTAAGTTAGGTTAAGTTAGGTAAGTTAGGTAAGGTAAGTTAGCTTTGTTTGGTTTGGATAGGTAAGTTAGGTTAGGTTAGGTTAAGTTAGGATAGGTTAAGTTAGGTTAGGTAAGTTAGGTTAGGGTTATTTAGGTTAGGGTAAGCTAAGTTAGGTTTAGGAACGTTATGTTAGGTAAGTAACATTGGGTGGGGAGGATAGGTTAGGTAGGTTTAAGAAGTGTTGAACACAGAACAGTTTTAAAGGTAAAGTGTCTAAGAAAATATATTTTAACAGAAGTGCAAGTTTGATATGAAAAGCTGAACTAGTTACATTTTGGAGAGAAATTTTACGCCTGAAGATGTCTTAGAGAACAACATTGATGTCTTAAAGTATAACTTGTTGGAAGAAGGAGAGTTTCTTTGATGAACGAAGGTGTTTAGAGAACAACTTTTAATGAACGAAGGTGAGTTAGAGATTACCTTTGATGACTGTGAGAATAACTTTGATGAGTCTGGCAACACCTTTGAGGAATCTGAGAATAACTTTTGATGACATTGAGATTAACTTTGATGTCTTAGAGATTAACTTTAGATGTCTCTAAGAATAACTTTTATGGATGAAGATGTCTGAGAATAACTTTTGTTACCTCTGAGATTAACTTTTGTGGACATGAGTAGTATTTTGATCGAGTCTTTGATGTATTGAAGAGTAACTTTGATGTCTCGAAGATATCTTACAGAACAACTTTGATGACCGAGATTAACTTTTGAGTACGTGAAAATACCTTTTTGATGACTTCGAGAATAACTTTTGATAGCTCTGAGAATAACTTTTATGTCTTAGATAGTAACTTTAGATGTCACTGAGAATAACTTTGATGATTGAAGATGTCTTAGAAAGCTTCTCTGATGAACGAAAGAATAGAGAATAGAGAATAACAGACTATAATTCTAAGACTAAACAGACTAAAATAACTAAGACTAAACAGACTAAAATAACTAAAATAACTAAGACTAAACAGACTAAAATAACTAAGAATAAATATTCTTAGAGAATAACATTTGATGACCGAGATTAACTTTTTGTTGACTCTAAAAGTAACTTTTGAGGACGCGAATAATTTTTTTTGGAGTTTTTGAGTAAGTCCTTGTTGTCTCGAAGAGTGCCTTTGACTATATTTCTTACTTAAACGACACATAATTTTAGTTAGAAACAATGATGAATATGACAATTTTAGTGAAGTAAAAGGTTACTTTACTTAAGAACAGTGTTGGAAAGAGGCTACACTTTACTATTTTCAGTTGAGAGAAGTGATATTTCAGTTAAGAAATGACAGGGAAACATGATGCAAGTGACTATTTTTAGTTGACTGATGAATACTTTTAGTTACAACAAAAACATGATGAACATGAGTTTTTCTGCTGATCGATGGATAATTTTAGTTAGGAAATGACAATGAAACATGGTGAACATGGATATTTTCTGTTGACTGGGGAATAAGTTTAGTTAAGAAATGATGAAAGTTATTATTTTTAGTTGATTGACGATGGATAAAGTTAGTTATAAACAGTGTTGGAAAGTTTCCTTTGACAATTTTTTAGCTAAGGAAAGACAAGAAAATATGATGACGGAGACTATTTTTGTGCTCCACAAAGTATAATGTCAGTAAAAACAGCGATAAAAGATATCTTTGGCTATTTTTGTCTTACTTGACGAAACATAACGGTTGTTAAGAAATGTTGAACAAGACTATTTTCAGTTACTTGACGATGGATGAAGTTAGTTATGAACAGTATTGGAAAGTTTCCTTGGACTATTTTTAGCTAAGAGAAAGGTTAATTTAGTTAAGAACAGTGATGGTAAGAAATATTAAGGTGACTATGAGAATTACTTTGATGTAGTTTTGCAAATAAAACTGGATGACTGACTACATTTATTGGGGAACTTTATAGCGGTTGACAATATTTGACGAAGAAGTAGTTAGTGGACGGAAGAAACAATTGGTTTAAAGAAACAAAGAAAATAAAAAATTGAGCCTAGTAAGGGAAAGAATACAGTGAACATACGGGGAACATTGAGAAACATGTAAGAAGAGTTGATGAACACAGTGAACATGCTGGGAATATGAACTTACAGAGAACATAAAAGCATGATAAGGAGAATAGGGAATACAAAGAATGAACAATGAACTTGTAGAGGAACATGAATATTGACAAAGAACACAAAAAAATATGGAAGACAGCATGAATATTGAGTACAAAAGTTGGACAGAGAACATGCAATGAACATGAAAACATGACAAAGAACACAGCGAACATACGGGGAAAATGGTAGAAAATCGAAAAAAATGGAGAGAACTGGTGAAAAAAATATGAACTGAATGGGCTGTGAACATTTGAAGAACATGGAGTGAATACAGAAAACATGGAAAAGAATGTGAAGAACACGGAGAATATAGAGAAATATATAAATACAGTACGATTATTGAAGGTTTGGATAAGTTGTGGATGAGAAGGTAAGGGAGGGAAAGGGTAAGGTGAGATTTTTGACCGGGTGATTATTGCTTACTTGGGTAAACAAAAGGTATTGAAGGTAAGGTGTTATATGACCGTGTGAATATTACAGAGCTGAGTACAACAAGGGTATTAAAGGCAGTGATGTTTACTTTGATAGACTGGAGAGGGACTTGATCTGAAATAATTTGATGAACATTCAACTAAGGTGGAGGACATGAGCTGAAACTCGGTTAATGTCTTGATTTATTTTACTACGTAGAAATATAGTGATCTTAAATTTCAGGGGAATTGATCTGATAATAAAGAACATGTACAAATGAGTTATGGTAGCGGACGTGAGCTAGAGTTTGGTAATTGTTACTAAAGAACTTGTACAAATGAACTACGGTGGAGGACAAGAGCTGGAGCTCGGTAACTGACTTGATCTTATTTACTGTGTCTGAAATACAGGGGGTTAAAATTTCAGGGAAATTGATTAGGTATTAACGAAGATACGAGAGGGAACGAGGGCTGAGGACAGGAGCTAAAACTCAGTAATTGTTCGGATCTTATTTACTACGTCTGAAATATGACTGTTTAAAATTAGGTTAAAATTGGGCTATTAGTAGCAAAAATGTGGTCTCTAACAAATTTTTGTCTTCAATTGGACTCTGATTAATTTCGATCATGAACTGGACTCTGAATATTTTTGGCACAAAGTGGACTCTGACGAATTTTTTACCTTTACTGGACTCTGATGAATTTCTGTCTACAAACGGACTCTTACTAATTTTGCTCACAGAGTGGACTCTGAATAATTTCTGGCCCAAACTGGACTCTGGTGAAATTCGAGCTTAAACTGAACTCTGACGAATTTCTGTTGTTAATTGGATTCTGTTAATTTTCAGGGTAAAACTTGGCTCTGATCATTTTCAGGCATAAACTGGACTCTGATGAATTAAAGCCCCGACTAAGATGCCTGTTTTCCTTAACAAAACGTCTAAGACAATATTCTCTGAAAATGGTCTTTGAAAAATACGAGGTTTTGAAAACTGGTAAAATATGTCCGAAGAGTTTACCTGGAAATGCTGTGTCCTAAAGGGGATATTTTCCTGAATTTTTCTATAAGATTTTCCTACTAATTTTCATTATAAAAACTTTTAACAAACTTCTAAAATCTCAGAAATTATTTTCCTCATACGAATTCCTTAATTCCAAATCTGTGCCCAAATTTACCTGAAAACCATGAAGCGCTAAACAGGATTTTTGAATTTCTCCCATAAGAACTCTTAACAACTTCTATGACATTATTTTCATCATAAGAACTATTAACAAACTTCTATCATCACAGAAATTATTTTCCTCATAAGAATTCCCTAATTCCAAATCAGTGACTGCCCAAATTTACCTGAAAACCCTGTAGCGCAAAATGCGATTTTTCCCAAAAACAAAAAATCCTCTTTAACGCTTTTTCCCTACTACTAACATTCCCTAGATCACCTGTCCGTCACGGTCACCTGTCCCCCGTGGTTACCTGTTCCCTACGGTCACCTGTCCCCTAAGGTCACCTGTCCCCCATGGTCACCTGTCCCCCGAAGTCACTTGTCCCCTGTGGTCACCTGTCCCTCGTGGTCACCTGTCCTTCGTGGTCACCTGTCCCCCGTTGTCACCTGTCCCTCACAGTTACCTGTCCCCCATGGTCACCTGTCCCCTGTGGTCACCTGTCCCCAGTGGTCACCTGTCCCCCACGACAGGGGACAGGTGACCACTGGGGACAGGTGACCACGGAGACAGGTGACCACTGGGGACACGTGACCATAGGGGACAGGTGACCACTGGGGACAGGTGACCACAGGGGACAGGTGACCACGGGGACAGGTGACCACTGGGGACAGGTGACCACTGGGGACAGGTGACCATGGGGACAGGTGACCAGGGGCACAGGTGACCACTGGGGACAGGTGACCACTGGGGACACGGACGGGGAGGTGACCACTGGGGACAGGTGACCATGGGGGACAGGTGACCATGGGGGACAGGTGACCATGGGGGACAGTTGACCACGGGGGACAGGTGACCACTGGGGGACAGGTGACCAGTGAGGGACAGCGTGACCTGGGGGACAGGTGACCACGGGGGACAGGTGAACCACTGGGGACAGTGACCAGCGAGGGACAGGTGACCAGGGGACAGGTGACCGAGTACTGACCGGGGACAGGTGACCATGGGGGACAGGTTACCTGAGACGGTGTCGGAGGGACAGGTGACCGTAGGGCAGGACCTAGGGACCATGAGGTGGTGACAGGTGAC